>JAJKFI010000019.1:3691672-3714551 GCA_029204185.1 Lerista edwardsae
AGGTTAGGATTGCGCTCTTAGTCACTTTCCAATAGCAAAGTGAATCAGAAAGAAAAAAGCACCCTTGACACAACAAAAGCAACCACACAGCCCTTCCCCTTTCCATTATCCCATCTTCCCATATTTTCAATATGGCTGCCCTAGGTGCTTCGCAACCACCTGACATTGGCCCGTGACCCACTGGTGGGTCCTGACCCACGGTTGTGGAAGCACTGCTCTATTAGTGTCATCCTTATCAAGGAAGTACAGTGACTCCTTTTTTAAAACAAAATTGGCACAAGGTTTTATTTACAGCTAAAAGCCAAACAGCCGGTTTTAGAATGTTTTTTGTTTGAAAATGGGGGCTCAAGGAGCCAAAACATTCCATGAAACAACCTTCATCCTGCTTATCCTTTTTGGTGATACCATCATTGTCTTGTTGGCAGTGTTCTCCCAGCTACTCTTTTTTTTTCTCATGGCCCGCAACCAGTGATGTCATGCAGGGGGTACGTGGGGGTACGCGAGTACCGGTTTCTAGGATTACAGCTGGCCCCGCCCACTCGCCCGCCCACTCGTCGACTCCGCCCTCTGCAACGTTTGAATTTCCTGCATGTTTGAGTTGCCTGCATGTTCTCAGAGCCAGGCAGGCAGGCAGGCAGCGAGCGGAGCCTTTCCTTTCCTTGCCACTGAAAAATGAGTTGCTCTGGGGTTTTAACATGATGCCAGGCCTCCTTAACATGTTCTGGGGGTGCTGTGGAATACTGTTGCAACTGTTGGGTCAGTTTAAAATCATCTGAGGCCTCAAAAAGTGCTTTTTTCATGTCACTTCCTGCCAAGACATCACTTCTGGCTTATGACGTCACTTCCGGTGGGCGGGTCCCGACACATGCCAATCAAAAGTGAGTACCTGTTCTTAAATCATTTAGATGACACCACTGCCCGCAACCCCCTACAGCCACAGCAAGAAGCAATTTAGCTTCAGACATTGGCTTCAGCAGCAGGGACCAGCAGGATCCCCCTTGCTAAGGAACGTTCTGTCAGCCCCACGTTGGTTTTTCTGTTCTCATGCTCCCAATCGCTGAAATCCCTTGCCCCGCTCCAACCTCCAACCTCACAGCTTGCAAACAATGTGGTGAAGTAGGGAGGAGGAGATCATTTCAGCTTAGCTATATCTTGAAGCACTTTAAAGCATAATAAGGGGCCATTGTCTGACCAAACATTTTACAGCAAGGATTAATCCCAGAATGCTTCATTTTATCATCACAATGAAAAACAAGGTAGGCACTTGTAGATCCCAAAGTGGTGCTTTTGGCTGAAATGCAATATTCAAACAGCAGACATAAACAAACACACTCTCGCCTAGATCTTCTGCTGAGAATGCTAATTTTAACTAACTTCTTTTCTCTTACCTTGCTATGTACGAAGATGCCAGGATCAGGCAGAACCTTCCAATTTTGCTTCAAATTTTGCTTTAGATGCTGTTTGGTGTCAACACTTTCTATAATGTATATTTCTGGAATAATATGTGGAATAGTTTTATGACGTAGGATGATTTTGCCCCTAACACAGTGTTACATCTTTTTCACACTGCAGCATTATTACTGACGTATGTAGGGCTAATTTAAGAGAAGCTACAATTCTCAAAGGAACTTGCTGTGATCTCCTCTGCTACATTCTCTTGGATCAGCTTCCATTAGAGAATTTAGTTCTATTTGATTGAGGGCTGAATCCTATCCCCTGCCAGCCCGTAGCATGCACTGCATTATCTTGGGGGAGGTAACCAGATTATCTAGGAGAGGTAAGTAAAACATTCTCTTCTTTACCTCCCTGTAGGCCGTCTGGCATCCAATTCTATTGCCTTCCAATGGGTCTCCTCAGAACTATGCCAGCTGTCTTTCTGGCACAAGGTGATATAGGACAGGGAAAGAAAGGGTCTCAGTGGCGATTGCAACTGAGGGCACAATCCTAACCTGGAGTTAGGCCGGCACAGTTAGGCCAGCAAAGTTGGGCCAGCACCAGGGCCACCATAAAGCGCGTTTGGACCACTCTCAGAATCAGAGAGGATGGCGCACATCTGCAATATACAGAGCAATGGCGGTTTGAGGTTGAACCATTTCGTTTAGGCTGAGCTGTGCCACTAGAACGCTCAAAATGACTGAAGTCTGATTGACATTTTACAATTACATTAATTAAGGATGCAATCTTAGGACACAATCCTAACCTGGAGTTAGGCCGGTACAGTTAGACCAGCAAAGTTTGGCTGGCACGAGGGCCACCATCAAGCGTGTTTGGACCACTCTCGGAGTCATGGCGCACGTCTGGCGCAAAACAACTTTGCTGGCCTAACTGTTAGGATTGCGCCCTGAGATCCACCAACCCCTTGCCTCCTGCCCTGCCAATCCTGCTGCCCACCTCAGCCAGCCATGATTCTCCCCTGAACCACTCCCACCATGAACCCTCTTGCTCCAGAGGGGCATCTCCAAGCCACTGTCATGTATGCTGGGCTTCTGGCCATTTGTGCAAACTGTCCTGAAGTGCATGACAGCAGCATGGTTTTTGTGCTCTGCCACCATAAACCTTGGGTAGGATTGAGTGGCCCCTTTGATTAATTTCAGGTAATTGCAGGAAATCAGACCACTTTCAATGACTGTGTGCACTTTCATTTCAGCTCCGCATTTTATTGAACTCAGTAATCCTCTTGAACTTTAAACCTGTGTGAGGAGCTTGTGTGAATGCTATTTTGCCATTAATTTATAGAAGCTCCAGAAGGCTGTCAGAACAAAATAGCACTTATGTGCACAGATGTTCCAGCTGATGCATAAGCTATGTGCACAATTAACTATATGAAGCAGGTTTCTGCATGCAGAACAAATTATCTGAATATCACTTTATTTTCCCTACTAGGCTTTTAGACTGTAATAATAGCAAATCCTTATGCAAAAGCCTGTTTTCATGCATGGCAAAGGATCTCTAGATCCCAATGCCAGACTTTCCATGTATTTAAGACAGTAACCCTGTATACATTTACTGTCTGTGGTATAAGTCTTACTGAAGTAAGTGGACCCTTATTCATCATGCCTGGTATGAGCAGCCCATGGAGGTGTGACTGAGGGCACAATCCTACCCAGCACTGGAATGGCAAGGCCGGCCAGCCAGCACCATATCCGAGGCTGGGTTGGGGAGACTGGAGCCTCCCCACGGCAAGGGAACATTTGTTCCCTTACCATAGGGGAGGCTCCAGGCTCCCCTATGTGCTCCTCAGATCTGAGCCCGCTAAAGAGTGGGCGCAGATCTGAGGAGACCGTGCGGCCCGAATCGGGGCCGTGCAGCCTCTCCAACAGGCCTAGGAATCGGCCTTATGGCCAAATCCGTGGCCTGCCCTTGTCCCGCCCACATTCCGCGCTCCTTCCACCAATCTCCGAGGCGCGCTGTCATGGTGCCTCCCTTGTGCTGGCCAGCTTCGGCCAACGCAAGGGAGGTGCTGCACGGGCACTACAGGGCTGGCGCAGCCAGCAGTGCGGGCCTGTGGCCTTAGTTCTGACGCAGGGCATCCGATAGGCACAACCCTGTTGTGCTGATGCTGTGCAAACTGTAGGATTGTGTTGTGAATGGGTGAAGAGGTGGTTAATGTGTCACTACAAGGGGTGACACTGCCAAGGGCCCAAAAGAAGGTGGCAGTGCCTCCCCTCATGAAAACACCTTCCCTGGATCTTCCCATTTTATGAAACTATTGGCCGTTATTGAACCTCTGTTTTATGGCTAAAGTGTTTGAGTGGGTTGTGGCACCTCACCAGATTCTGGAGGAAACTGATTGTCTGGATCCTATCAATTTGGCTTCAGGCCAGAGTAGGGTTATCAAGAACAATTTACAGCCATGAGTCCCTTCATAAGAGGTAATAGAGAATAGCTGGCTGTCTCTCAAGGCAGGGAGGGACCTGCACTAGAAAGAGGGCAAAGTTTAGGGGAAAGAGCATAAAATAGCAATTCAGTTCTCTGTTCTTTGAGAGGAGTTATTATTTACTTTTCTGCAGAAAGCTTGCCAGTCTGTTGCAAAATAACTGAATAATAGCGGAACACATCTTGTTATGGCTTTCAAAAATGCAGAGCACTGATGATTATGCGTTCGCCATACAGTCATGGATGCTGTCATTGCAATATGTATTTAGCTGTAGGACCAAATATCTTGTTTAAGTAGAACAAGCAAATAAGATGAATAATTTCTATAAAGATGCAATCATGTATTCATTCATACAGCACTTCATATAGCAGACACATACTCCATCACTGATCCTGGTTAGTTATGGGGAACTGAGGCTGAGTCATTGTGATGTGCCCGATATAATCCAATAAAACCTGCATCCAGGAATCCCTGGTCCATGTTAATCAGACGATCTACTCCACTGAATTTAGGTTGTGTTTGTTTACAGTCTAGTCAGTTTAGGGCATGGGTCTCCAAACATTTTGGTCGGAGGGCCACATCAAATATCTGGCATGACGTCAAGCGCTGGAAAAATAAATTTAAATTTTAAATAAATACATTGGAGACGGAACTTAGATGAATGAATGAATGAATGAATGAATGAATGAATGAATGAATGAATGAGTTCCAGGATTCCTCCCAGTTCCAACATACACCACAGAAATCTAGTACTATAATGGACTCCCCTTCCCCAACCCCACAAACAGCTTACTTAAATGTACTGAATACTTCAGAACCAGCAAATCACAGGATAGAAAACATGCAGGACATGTTCTGAGGGCCGAGGAGACCTATCCGACCCTCAGAAATCTGTTCAGAGGATCTCAGTATGTCACTTCTGGGTCTTTGGGAAAACTAGTAAATGACAATTTTCAGTCTTCTGGAGGTATCTTGAAGACCAGGAGGTTGCACATGGCCTCCCTGGCCCTCACACACAGCTTGGAGGATGCACAGCTTGGAGGGCCAGAGTCTTATTGGGGACCAGAAGCTTGTTGCAGGCCTGATATAGGGTCTCGGGGTCACATCTGGCCCGGGGCTGGGGTTTGGGGTTAGGGTTAAGCACCACTCTGATCAGGTCTAATTGTCTACTGGTTCTGTGTAATCTTACGTTTCCTGCTAACAATCAAAAGAAAAATAAGACTTTTTCAGTAGACATTCATTCATATTTCTCAAAACACATCAATATTTTGCTTGCGCACACACAAATGGCAGCAGTAAAGCTTAAAAATGGTCAAGGAAATACTTGTTTACCAAAATGATGGTGTTTAAAAGACAATTTGAAGGTAATTGGCTGAAAGTGTGATCTAGATGTTTGCCTAACAGCTATTTCTGTTAGAATCATTTGGCATGTGTTCCAATATGGAAATTAAATGTGCACAATAATTGTCAATAATACACAATGCCAGATTACGGCAGTTATACTGCCTGCTATTATTGTCAAATCTGATGCATTTTATAGCATTGCCTCTTATCCAAAAATACATGTAGAGTCTTTATTAAATTACAAGATTGCAGTCTATAGAGAATACCAGAGCTGTATTAAGGCCAAAGTTTAATGAAACCGTATAATTTACATTTCATCACCTCACAAACATCTTTCTTGCAGAATTGCTTGGTATTTTCTTGTTAATCACATAATTCTCCTGCTGATGCTAATGTGATGTGAGGTTGTCTGGCATAAAGTAGATGCATATTATTTATAGGTTCCCATTCCTTTCATCCTAATGGCTGCAGGCAGCTCACATTTTAGACCCAGCCAATTCAATAATTCTCCCATAATAATTCTTTTTTGGTGGTTTGCTCTGGTGTGACAGAAACAAGCGGAACCAAGTGGAGAACACCTTCCTACTAAAAGCTTCCCATAGTCACCTCCAAACTGATGGTGGGCAAAGCCTTGCAGTGCACCTCCATGATATTCCTTTCTACCCTCCAATGGGGCTCCACTAGTGTACAGAGGGTTGATCAGTCAATCCACTTGCATGAGTCCTCTGATGGATGTGGCCCATCAGTCAGAGCTCGGACCTGGCCAACGTTAACATCACACGTTAATGTTAACACACATCATATGTTAATACAGTGGTTCCCAAACTGTAGGCCAAGACCCACCAGTGGGTCACAAGTCAATTTCAGGTCACAGTGGCAGCCATGTTGAAAATATAAGAATTTGGGATGCTGGAAAAGGGGAGGGCCGTGTGGTTGTTTTGCTTGTAACGAGGTTGTAAATAGACAACCTTCCTATTGGAAAATGGCTGAGAAATAACCCAATTGATTGCTGCAGACTCGGAAAAGCAGCAGGCTCTGACATCAACAATGGCATCACAGATCTGGCCATGACATCACTTCTGTTGGGTCCTAGACAGATGGTCATTCTAAAAAGTGGGTCCCGGTACTAAGACATTTGAGAACCATTGTGTTAACACATTATCCCTGCTCTACACAGCTGGGTTTTAAACAGTGACCATGCCATAAATTGAAAATTTGGACTGTGTCATAGGAAACTTTTACAAATGGCACTATGAGGAATGGCCCGTCTGATGATGTGCCTATGGTGTGGAGATAGCAGATGTGAGAAGAATGCAGAGCCAGTAGTGGTTCTCGTGTTGGACCAGTGATGTCATCCGGGCGTGCCAAGAACTGGAACGCCCAGATGATTGGCAGCTCTCCGCCCCGATGGCAGAGCCCGGCCACGCCTCCCTACGCCCAGATTCGCTCCATTTCGGAGCGAACCGAGTGCAGGGGCGGGCGGGCGGGCGCAAAGACGTGCAGCTTCTGCCACGCAATGGCGCCCTTCACTGCCAGCCCCTCCAGAGGAAGCGGTATGGCGTACCGGCCCGTTCCGCCAGCATGCCATCACTGACTTCGACCCATAAGATCCAGATTCAAATCCCTGCTTAGCCATGAAGCATTCTGGGTGACCTTGGGCCAGTCACTATCTCTCTGCTTCACCTACTGTACCTCACAGAGTTGCTGCAAAGACAAGAGGAGGGAAGGAACCATGTACGTCGCCCTCCATGAAAGAAGAGTGATATAAAACATGATAAATAAAAGTAACAACATATTGACATAACCTCAAATATGGCTGCCACTTCCTGCCAAGGACCTATGTGAGCATTTTTTTTAGCCCTTTAGTTCATGACAATCACCTCAGAAAAATGGACGGTATACCTAGGAATGCTCCAGTTCTGAGATTATGCTCATGGCTACATTAATGTCATGCTAAACAATAGAGCAAGAGTAGCATTGACAAGAGGGGCCTGTAGTGATTCACTTGGACTTGTTTTAAACAAAATAGGACAACCCCAAAGCATAATATAAGGTCAGTTGGTGGAGGGTACCTGCCTCCACTACTCTTCTACCTCCCCAAATTCAAAAAGGAAGATGCGAATAGAGAGAGTAGAAAGAGGAAGTTTGGGGGAGAGTTGTGTAGTAGAACTTCTCTGAGGTACTCTCCTATTATCTCTTCTCTGCCACACTTCCTCTTCAGTTCCATTCCCTAACTGAAAAGATTCGGGTTATCATATCAGAGTTTGAAAAGACAAAATCCTACTCTGAACTTCTGTGCCCCCCCCCCCCCCGTGATGAAACAGTTATGTTTCATGTACCTATTTCTGTTTTATACTTTGTTTATTTCGTGCATTTCCAAGGGCCTGATCTGTTACTCTAAGGATGTCCTAGCTGGGGGGAAGTAGAAGGAACAGATCATGTGTCGAGGTTGCCAACCAATCAGTTGTATTTCCAGCTAAGGATCCTGGGACCAGCAGTACAGAGTCTCTCTCTCCCCCCTGTGGGTTTTTCTGCTGGATGGTCACAGGGAGAGCCGCTCTGGGGAGGCAGAGTGGATGGCTGCTGGAAGAAGCCCAGCAGTGAAGAGACAAAGACAGGATCCAAGTGGTGGTAAGAATGCATTAGGGTTCTGGTTCTTTTGAGTCTGCATTTCTCCCAGGGATTACAAGCCTTTGTCTCTCAGCAATCTGGGGCTAGGCCACGCATGGTTGGGTCTTGCAAGGCCTGGGTCGTGCCAGCTCCACCTACTGGCCGATTGCATGACAGGCATAGGAGTTGAACTGTGTTGTACTTTTCTTATTGTTCCTGGCACCCCACCCCCTTTTATCTTTAGCAAATCTTTTAAATAAAACCTTTTCCCCTAAACTGATCTGCCTTGTTCTGGATCACAGTGCAATTGTCAGCCTCCTTGCTCTGCAAGAGTGACTAATAGAGAACTTAGAGGTCATAACCTCAGCTAGGAGAGGGGTTTAGCCCAGGAAACTCCTCTGGCAACCTGGTACCTGGGCTGGTGGCAGCAGATATCTAACTACCAGGGCATTTTGCCACTAAGCTGTGTGTTTAAACTGAGTGGGGGGGATCACAGGTAACAACCCCCCTTTCGTTCATGACACCCCACCCACCCAAGCACCTGTGAAGTCTGTAGCCCTCAGTCGGGCCTGACATGCCCCCTTCGGCCTAATAGATGTACACCAGCAAAATAGCTGGTGTTGATCGGAGTAGGCCCAACGGGGACCAGGGTGCAGTGCTGGGGATACATAAAACATGTCTTTACTTAGCTTTCCCCACTGGTCAGCCCGCAGGATTCTGGCTGAGTCAGCAGCACTGCATCATGCCAGCCAGCTGAGGATAGGATTGGGTGCTAAATTTGTTTCTTTCTGTGTAGTCTAATAAGGTTCTCCCTTATGTAACAGCTATATCATTAGGGACTTGTCCTTCCTTCTGTGTAAGCTACTGTTTCTCCAGGAAGATTGCTGGCATCCTACTTTTGTAGTTAGCCGGAGCATGCTAACATCCCACTAAGAGATGTTGATCTCTTAGTAGTTCAACAGTATTGTGAACCAGAGGCGGAGAAAGGGTGTAGCCCGGGGTGGCACGAGCTATGGGCACCGGCAGCGACGGGGCGCCATTGCGCAGAGTCCGCTGACTAACCCGCATGCTGTCTGGCCCACCTGCCCTCCCTCGCGTCTGTTCCGCTCCAAAATGGAGCTATTCCGGGCGCAGGGAGGCACGGCTGGGCAAAACATGGGGGCGGGGCGATGTGCTGGGGGCGCGGTTTTGTCACCCTGCCATGGGCGCATTCGGGGCTCTGTTCGTCCCTGTTGTGAACTTTTGTTACCTCTTGCATATACAGTACATCTTTTTTTCTTTCACGCTGTGAACATTGGCAGCAGAACTCCAACCTGACTCTCTCTCTCTCTCTCTCTCTCTCTCTCTCTCTCTCTCTCTCTCTCTGTGTGTGTGTGTGTGTGTGTGTGTGTGTGCTCGCTCTGAGACATGTCCATGGCCACAATTTACAGTGCCTCTGAAACCATATTAGAGGCAAAGATTCAAATTACTATTGTGCTAATGAATCATCCTCTGTTCTAAATTGTCATTAGGTTCATTGAACCTATACTAATAAATGTTAGTTGAAACAGCATGAGGAGCATCAATCAAATGAAAGATAAACAATGCAGCCCAACATTTTCCATCATAACTATATACTAGTATCATGATTTTAATCACAATGCTCCTGGGCTGCAAACGTTGATTTGTGGGCACCTGAATTGCTGGTGACAGCAACGAATTCTCTTTAGTTATGAATGCAGGTAATAGATATTTACTGCTTGCTATTACGCACATAAAAATTTCATATTTGCAGATTTCATGAATATAAAACAGAAGACTTTAATATCAGAATGATGTAGAACAGCGTTGGTGATACTGCATCTGAACAGCTGAACATCTACAATGTTTTAAACTGCCATTCATACAATGTTTGTATGTCAGAGCAATCTTTTCAATTAAATATGAACAACCTGCACCAATGTACTATGCAGACCCTCATCATGCCTAATGCACAAGCATGTTCATGGGGTTGGATCACCCCAGACAGGACAGGGATGACCAACGCCAGAGGGGGTTTGCCGGGGGTGACCCCTGGAGACACCCAATCCTGGGGAAGGGGCCAAGCGAAGAAGCCTCACCAACCTTGGGAAGATGGAGGCCCTTACACCCAGGAAAGAACAAGGCCTATCCAAACCTCCAGCCAGGAGGGCAGGTGCAGGAGCCAGCCCCAGGCCTTATGCCAGTGCAGGGGAAGGCCTCAAGGGAAGCCTCAGGAGATCATGGGGAGGAAAGGGCAGGGTCCGGAGATGGAGACGGAGCCTTAAAAGGACGCCCGGCTTGGCTGGAAGAGGCAGTCTCTGGCCAGATGGATGGGGGAAAGGACGTGCAGGGAGGCTTGCAACCGCCTTACCCATATGGGCTTTGGAGCCCACACTTGGGGAGGCCTCCAAGTGGCCTGGGCCGTCAGGAGGGATCCCTCTCCTGACAGGACCCCGGCAAGGGTCCCGACCGCCCCCATGTGGGACCGAGGGCAGGAGTTGCGCCAGCTGCTGTGCACAGACCGGGCGAGGCAAGACCCGATCCTGGAGAAGCGACCACGCTTCAACTGGACCTGCCGAGCCACGACCCCTGCAGCAAGGAAAGAGACCCAGCCACTTTACGCAGGTGGCCAAGACCAGACCTGCAAGCACACCAGCAAGGGTGCCACTCGCTGTAGACAGTGATCAAGCTCTGTGGAGCAACAGGGCTTGATGAGTGTAAAGGCACTAATCAGATTAAAGAGCCTTGGCAAATCAACAGCCGGTGTCCAGAGCATCCTTCCAAGGTGCCGTAAGTACCACCAAGCCCTGTTGCCGCCTTTGCACCCGGCTCTTGCTGGGGATCTCTGCTGCCCCTCCATGACAGATATGACAGGTTGCAATCACCATTCAGTTGTAACATTGGGGTGTCATCCAATCTGTTCCAGTGTCACAATGGGGTTAGACAGGCAATGTGCTGTTGCACAGTTTTGTGATGCCACAGAGTTGGGGCAATTGTAGGATGAAATGAGATGTGAACATGTAGCCTGTTCCATACCTCTGAAGATGAATTTCGTAGAATGATTTATTCTCTTATATGATGGGGTTGCTGCCATTTCATTGAGATAATAAATGAAACAGGATCATGCAGAAAGTCCAACTTACATTGCGATCAGGGATCGATCCGTGTCTGGAAAAAAGGGTGAACTTGCTCTGACAAGGTTTGTGGGGCCCGACTCTTCTCAATCACCCAGGCCCATGTAGGTTTCAAACAAAATTACTGCATATAAGGAGAGGCCTGCCCATCTAGAACCCCTCCACTGCAAATTGTGCTGGTGAAGAGGCCAAAACAGAGACAAGATTGGGATGTGAAGTTGGGATACAGAAGGGATATGGTAGGGCAGAGGAAGAATTGATCTGAACCATTTCCTAATTGCAGTCAAACAATGGACGCACCTCCAACACACACATACACAAACAAACAAACACTGGGCCAATGACAGAGTAACCCATAAGGAACAATGCTCCATCCACTTTCCTACAACAGAGCATAAGATACCAATGTTTGGACACCGCGCCCCCCATCGCCCCACCCCCGCATGTCACTCAGACACTCAGACACTCCTCCCTTACCCCAGAAACGCTCTATTTCCGAGAATAAGGGAGGCATGGGTGGGCGGGAGGGCTGAAAACCGTGCTGTCTTTCCTGGACAGCGTGCAATGGTGCCACGCCGCTGCCTGGTACCCCATGGCTACAGGTAAGGTACATGCCTGCCAATCACAGCACACTAACTCGGATACTAAAGCCTCTGCCAGGGAGACTATGTTTCAGGGACTATGACAATATGTAGAATAAGACTATAACTATCTGGTCTTTCCATAGAGAGTTTTGGTGGTAGGAATCATGGTGATAGACCACTTAGTGCACAAAAGGGAACACTGTAGACCAGTGTTCTTCAACCTTGGGGTCGGGCCCCAAAGGGGGCGTGAAGCCTTAGTTTTGGGGTCGCAACAATTTATGGGAATAAAAAGGGTTGAAAAACCACTGGACTGTAGCACCACCAAGTAAAGGGTGAAGCATCTGATGTACCCTTCAGGTACCAGGACTTGTGTCCCAGCAGGGGCGGACCTAGTCAAAATGGCGACCGGGGCATCCAATAGAAGTGCGCCCCCACAGGAGCCCAGGTCTACCCACCAGAAGCAGCCACGGGTAGACCTGGGCTCCCCTCGAGGGAGCCCAGGTCTACCCATTAGAAACGGACTCGGGTAGACCTGGGCTCCCCTTGAGGGAGCCCCTCCGGAGCCCAGGTCTCCCCGCACAATGTTGTGGGTGCCACTGGTGCCCCCCTAGATGGCCCCAAGACGGTGCCCAGGTCTCGTGCCCCCCCTGCCCCCCTAGATCCGCCACTGTGTCCCAGTCCTACTCAGGTTCTTAGCAATTGTGTTAAAATAGCGTTCATTTGTTCCAGCCTTCATGGTAACTTTTCCTGTTCTCTCTGATAAGAATACTTATGGCACAATCCTAGAGATGATGTGCCGAAGCAACGTGCAGGCATCAGCACTACGTCATTAAAGCCACGTCAGGGCGCCGACTGGCACCCCTGTATCAGTATTACATGTAGCGTTGGCCCAAGAGCGCCGACAGGGAGCCACCCATGTGCCAGCCAAACTTGGCTGGTGCAGAGGTGGTTCTGGGTGGAGGGAGACCGAGAAGGAGGCATTTCTGGGTGGTTCTATGTGGGGGGCGAGCCAGCAGGCCTAGGGAGGGGGTGGGGCTGGGATGTGCCTGTTAGGGTGCATCCAAGGCCTGGTTCCCAGGCCATGAGGCCACGATTCAGGCCGTGTGGCTTCCTTGGACCTATGCCCGAGAAATTGCGGGCACAGATCCAAGGAAGCCATTGGGAAGGCAGGAGCTTCCCCTGGCGCCCTTGTGCCTGTGAGGCTCCTGGATTGGTACTGCAATGCTGCACTGGATACAGCGCAGACCCACCGACCTGCCTGTTCTGGCACAGCATAGCATTGCGCTCTCAGTTACAGTGAACAGTGCTGGGAGTGAGCGGAAAGGGTCCTGAGAGGGGGTGGGTGGGATTGACAATGGGGTCCCCAGTCTATTTCTATATCTATATATTTCTGTAATGGAGTCACAGCACGAAAAAGGTTGAAGACCACTGCTTTACACAAACAACTTCTTGTCCATCACAAATGGATGTCTTCTCAGAATTCTTATTCCAAATATTCTGCCCCAGGAGGTACACCCAACTGGGACTACCACTTTACCACCCCAACAAGGGACAGACAATGCAGACACAGGTAAGTAAGGGACAGGAGCGAATCCCCTGCTGCAATGTATCAATGCTGCATCTCCCTCTCATGGCTCTACCTAGGCCATTCTGACCCCCCAGTACTATCAGATACTATGTCTCCTCTATCCCCCTAATCCCCCCCTTTTTTTTGCAACACACCCTGCTTGTCTGCTCCCTTTCAGAGAATGTAAACTTAAAGCGCAATCCTAACCTGGAGTTAGGGCGGCACAAATTAAGCCAGAAACGTTTGGCTGGCACAAAGGACACCGTAAAGTATGTTAGGACCACTCTCAGAATCAGAGAGGGAAGCACACAGACATGTGCCATCCTCCCTGACTCGGCAAGTGGTCCAAACACACTTTATGGCAGCCCTTGCGCCAGCCAAACTTCGCTGGCTAATTTGTGCCGCCCTAACTCCAGTTTAGGATTGCGCTCTTAGAAACATTTTAATTCATTGTGTGTCTTCCATCTGCATTTAAGTTCATTCTAATACGGCAACATAGTTCCACTTTACATATATTTTATTGGGGATCCTTCTCCAAAGGATGCGGAAGTCCTGTGATAAAATAGTAAATAAAGTCAAGCAATAAATAGACAAGCCAGCAGGTATGTCTGAAGACAAAAAGCTAATGATGTGATGTGCTTCCCTTGCACAATACGCCTCTCCTGAGAACAATCTGCCATCCCTTTGCCTTAGTTTCAGTGCATTCCTTCCCACTCATCTGCCCATCAGGTTCTGATTTTATTATCTGTTGCTCTCTAATTTATATTGGAAGCTCCTTAGGGTATGGACCTTGTCATACTCCATATCTTTAAAGTGCCATACTTTACCCCCAGCACTAAATAAATAATAATAGGATCTACAGAGTCAATTTAGCATCTATCTCAATTCGCAGTGAAGGTTCTCCCATGTTTTTTGGAGCATGCAGCACTTTTTTTTTTTCTCGTGCCTGCTGACAATGGAGGTGAATGAATATAAATCCCTGTATCCCAGCTTCGTGATGAAACAAACTTGCTCATTACAGTTCCTGTTGGCAGCTCAGTTGAGTCAAATCAACTTTTGCTGGTTTTCCTGCAGTCAAGTCGGCCGGACCAGTTTTCTCTCGATGACCATTTGCAGTACATTTTTAGCTCATCCATTACTAAATAGTTTTAGTGCCGAAAAAACATAAGATCAGCTTGCAGCAACGTGTGCTGTCCCCAGAGCACTTCGAAAGGCATTGTTGTTGTTGTTCAGTCGCTAAGTCATATCCAACTCTTCGCGACCCATGGACCACAGCACGCCAGGCCTCCCTGTCCTCCACTAGCTTCCGGAGTTCACCCAATTTCATGTTCATCGCTTTGGTGACACTATCTAACCACCTCATCCTCTGCCGCCCCCTTCTCCTTTTGCCTTCCATCTTTCCCAGCAGGAGGGTCTTTTCTAAAGAGACTTCTCATGAGGTGGCCAAAGTATTGGAGCTTCAGCTTCAGGATTTGTCCTTCCAGGGAGCAATCAGGCTTGACTTCCTGGAGGATTGACCGATTGGATCTCCTTGCAGTCCAGGGGACTCTCAAGAGTCTTCTCCAACACCATAATTCAAAAGCATCTATTCTTCAGTGCTCTGCCTTTCTTATGATCCAGCTCTCACAGCCATACATTGCTACTGGGAAAACCATAGCTTTGACTATGCTCAAAAGGCATGCTCAAGTTAAAGGAAATGTCTCAATCTTTTGGTTCTAAACACACATATATGAAGAGGGAGTAGCAGTTGTTTCGAGGGAATGTGTTTCTTTGTAAGGCTGGGCTTACAGAACTTCCTGCTGCTGTTGTTGCAACTTAGCAGGAAGTAGGTGGGGTTATCACAAGGAACCTGGAATCACTTGATACCCTGTGGGAAGGCTCAGCACCAACAGAACCCCAGATGTGCTGCAGTTGAAGAGTATGGACTACATGCGAGGCAGCCCAATCCTAACCTGCCAACTGGCCTGCCCCGTACCCAGCATGGGGTTGTGCTGGTTGCAGTGCAGCCCAGGGTAAGGGGAATTAATTCCCCTTATCCTGTGTCACAAGGCAACCATCCCAGTACGGTTCCTTGGATCAGCACCAGCAAAATCACTGACATAAGTCCAAGGGGCCCGGAGAAGACCCTTGGTTACATACTTGGGCCCGGAGAAGACCCAGAGATGGTTAGATGTGGCCAATGATAGTTTTCCCACAGGTCCATCCTTCCCCACCTTCTCTCCACCCTCATTCCACCATTCCCCATCCCAGTGCCACTTTCCCTCGGCCAGCGTGAACTCACTGGCACAGTTCTGGCAATCAGTTTATCCTTGTGCTGACCTCCCTGACTCTGGGGCCGGCGCAAACATTCCTAACGGCAGGTTTGCGACACTCCTGGGCCGGCGCATGAGACTTGGGATTGCGCTCTCAGTTATAAGTAATATTTCTCATTTAGAGCACAATCCTAACCTAGAGTTAGGCCAGCACAGTTAGGATAGTTAAATTTGGCTGGCACAAGGGACACCAAAAAGTATGTTTGGACCACTCTCAGAGTCAGAGAGGCCAGCACACAGATGTAAGCCATCCTCCCTGACTCCGAGAGTGGTCCTTGTGCCAGCCAAACTTTGCTGGCCTAACTGTGCTGGCCTAACTCCAGGTTAGGATTGCTCTCTTAGTGCTATTAAGGCTTTCTTCCTCATAGTCATTCCAAATGCAGAACTTCAAAAATGCAGAACAAGCCTTTTACCTTTAAGCATAAATACCATCACTTTCCTTTAGAATACCCTTCTGGGCCCTTTGACATTTGGGTGCATGACAGGTTGGCAGTCTAAAGGAGACACTTCAGATTCATGGGCTAAGATTGTGTATGTCACCACTGGAGCAAATCAGACTTGGCAGCCTTTTCCAAACCCCTGGTAAAAGAAGTTTCTCCTCTGTCACTACAAAGCATGTACACGGCTTCAGCCTACAAGCCTTAGATGTACACCAGAGGCCAAAAGTCATGATCCAGCAGCTGACTATGGCAAGGGCAGCCAGGGCTTTCCCACTGTCAGTCATAGGCATTTATGTTGCTTTCCTCACATAGCAACATATCCAATGACGTGTTCCAAGATCACTGATGTGCAAGTTGACCAGATACAATGCAAACACACTGCCTATATCTTTAACCATTGTACAAAAGAGGGAATTTTGGCAGGTGCAGCTTTTGAAACTCTTCTGTGTTGAGCTGCACCTGCAAAATTCTCTCTTCTATTTAATGGTTAAAGATATAGGCGCTCTGTCCTCCATTGTATCTAGTCACCCTGCCTATATGGTACCACTTCTTTCTTGTCTTTCAATTCTACCATGCAAACCAACCATTTCCATGATACCTTGGCTTATAGCCCAATCCGGTGCCTGGCAGCACCCAGAGCTCCAGCAGCATCAAAATCGTGACTGCTGGATCCTGTCTCTGGCAGGATCCCACCAGAGGTCTTCTCTGGGGAAGGGAGCATTTGCTCTGTGCCCATGCGTGAACGGGCACAGAACTGAGGAGCCTCAGGGATTGGCTGCCCAGCTCCGGAGGGGGTTCAGGATGCAACGGCAGAAGCTGCTGCCATCTCCACCCCATTATGGGCCCAGTCCATCCCTTCCCTGCCCAATTCCGCCAGTTTCCCACCTCCCCCTGCCCCGAATCTTCTGACCTTTGGTCGGCACTGCTGGAGCACCGGCTGGCCTTCCGCTCAGCACTGAGCCCTGGTGCTAAGGAGTGCTGGCCCAGCGCAAGCGGTGCTGGCTTGCACGGTGTTGCCAATCTGCTTTACAGCACACTTGCCACACCTTGAGCTGTCAGTACGAATATGCTGCCGGCGATAGGCCCTGAATCGCCAGTTGAAACAAACCTTAAACACACAGCAGCATTTTCTCACATTCATGACTTGCTTCTCCGTTTCCTCTCTCCTAGGTATCACCCGTGTCCAGGGTTGACCCAAAACCTCCTGACACCTGAGTTGGCATGCCAAATGCTGCCCCCTTACCCGATGTTGTGCCAGCCTTGCCACTCTCCAGTGTTCTGGCTCAGCACTCTCCTCCCCTCCTCTCCACATGTCCTCTTCCTCGCTGTCCCCCTCTTTCTTATGTAATTCAGGGAGGAGGAAGAGGAGTGCAGGAAAGTAGGCAAACAGAGATGGGCACCCCTCCCTGAAGCAACTTGGTTTGTGCAGCACACAAGAGCGATGAATTAGATATTTGAAATGAGCACAGAATTTGTGGAATGTGAGCACAGGACTAATTGACAGCCCAATCCTATGGGCCCCAGCCGGCAGCAGAACACATATTCCACCAGTGGCCATTGCTGAAAAAGTGCCAGAAAGCACTTTTGTGACAGCATGCTAAGTAGCACGCGGATCAGATGCCGGTGGCAAGGCCAGAGCCATTCTACAACATCACCGGAGCTCTAATTGCTAAGCCACTGTGGGAGGCAAGGGGGTGGGGGGGCAGAATGAGGCAAAACCTGGTGGAAAGGGAGGCAGGGATGTTGTGGGAGGGGTGAATCCAACAGCGATGATGTGCATCATATCCTATCCTCCGTTTTTGCTGCCTCACTGCCCCCTTTTCACCTCAGACTTGCACCTGCGAAATCGCTAGCGCAGGCCAGAGGAGATCCATTGCAAGTCAGGAGGCTTATACAGGGTAAGGAGATTTAAATCTCCTTTCCCCCCTAGGGCGCCCCCTGGTTTGGTGTGGCTGCACCAGTGGGGTGGGAGGAAGGCCTTAGGTCTTCCTAAGTTCAATCTAAGTTCAACTCCCAAACCACTACACCATCCTGGCTCTGAACATTATCATAGTGAGGAAAAACTGAGCTTATCAGCTGTAGACATTGGTTTTGAAAAAAGATAAATTCAATACTGTGCAATAAAAAATGTGCATGTGGAACTCGTTGTGGCAGGTTTTAATGAGTACCGTAGTATCTGTCATCCCTGAAGGATAGGGGAGCAGGAGTCTGCTTGAAATCCACAAGTCTCTTGAGATTAAGAGTGCTCAATAACTTACAAAGCTTCAGCAATTTATTATTGGGGAAAGTACTCCATGACATGACATGATTAAATTATTCAGTCAATAATGCAGAGTTAGCTTTTGTCATGAATGCATTTGACGATATAAAAATGCTCCGTGACCCATTTCTCGTATTGCTTCCCACTTGATACATTGCAGCTGTTGTCACCGACCCATTTCCTCCCCCCCCCCGTCTTTAAGAGCACTAATTAATGCATGGCTGTGATGCATTAACAGCAATAAAGGTGCATGAGTTAGTTGACATATTTAGAAAGCGATTGAAGAGACATTTACTAATGACATGACACTGTGTTTCTCAGTCATTACGGGATGGCATTTCAGAATATGGGAACTGCCATATTGGAAGATGTGAGTGGTCCAGCTAATTAAAATCTTTTTTTCTGGTGGTTGCCAATGCAACTGGTGCAATGCGTGTGGCATTGTAGGAGAAAATTACCTCCTGTCCTAATAAAATGATTACATGATGCTGTGGAGGAGAAAGCTCAGTTCTAGTTTTGTACCAGCTTGAAAAAAAAAAATTGCTGATTATATTGTCAATATGTCCAGTCACAGTATCCCAGCTTGCTTAAAGAAAAGACTTACACAGTACAAAGCGAAGCAGTTACTTCATTAGCACAACCCTGTGTATGTTTACACAAAGTCCCATCCATTTCAATAGAGCTGACTCCCAAATAAGTATGAACAGGATTTCAGCTTTAGGATGCAATCCAAACATACCGGTAGGCCAGCATAACTCCCTTGTGCCAACCTATGAGTGTTGCAATCTGTAAAGGTCACATTTATGACGACTCATGAGAGATGCATTTATGATGACTCAGGAGCAGGGCAGGCCACCGCATGGATGTATGCTGACCTCCCGGCCCCAGAACCCAGATCCATAACCACCAGATAAGGCCAACTTAGGGAGGCCAGCGGGGGGGGGAATTTGGGGAGATGGAATGGGGCGGGGGAGGGTGGGCCCCTGAGGACCAGCCCAGGGTGGGAGGTGGGGCCAGGATCCAGCACTTAGGCCAGATCCTAACTTCCAGCCCCAGCCCTACATGGGCTGTTTGGAGTTGTGCCAGCAATTTTGCTGGTGCAGCTCCGAGTAGCCCTATTAGGACTGCTGGGGCATTACATGGAGTAAGGGGAATTAATTCCCCTTGCTCCAAGTTGCATCGCAAGAAGTCTCAACTCTGAGCTGGATATGGGACAGGCCGGCAGGCCTCCCTATTTCAGCATGGGGTTAGCGATTAGGGGACTATCTCTGTGGTAAGCAGCATTTGGTACGCTTGTAAAGTGCTATTTTAGGAAGCTGCTGTTTTTGGACAGATCACCTATAGGCTAATGGGTTCTGAGCTGTCTGTGACAGCTCAGGAGAGAGATCTTGGGGTGCTGGTGGACAATTCAATCAAGGTATCGACCCAGTGTGCAGCCGCAATTAAGAAGGCCAATTCCATGCTTGGGGTAATTAAAAAAGGGGTTGAGAATAAAACAGCCAATATTATCATGCCATTGTACAAATCGATGGTAAGGCCGCACCTGGAATATTGTGTGCAGTTCTGGTCACCGCTCCTCAAAAAGGACATAGTGGAGCTGGAAAAGGTGCAGAAGAGAGTGACAAAAATTATTACGGGGCTGGGCACCTCCCTTATGAAGAAAGACTGCAGCGTTTGGGGCTCTTCAGTCTAGAAAAAAGGCGCCTGAGGGGGGACATGATTGAGACATACAAAATTATGCATGGAAGGGATAGAGTCAGCAGTGTTATCTGGCAACGAGCTGCCGGAACGCTAGGTGGGACTTACCACCTGATTGGCTGCCCGTTCGTGAAGCGTCGCCGCCTGCCCGCCCGCCCGCCGCGCAGACACCCCTGGCTTCGGAGGGGGTGCCCGCTTGCCTGGGGGGCGCGCTGGGTGCCTAGGCAAGCAGCGGAGGGGCACGCCAACCGGAGGGAGCCCCCGCGGCGGGTGGGCAGGTGGCAACGCATCACGGACTGCCTGTCAATCAAGAGGTTAGTCCCGCCTAGCGTTCCGGCAGCTCGTTACAGGATGACACTACTGGATAGAGTCGATAAAGGGATGTTCTTTTCCCTCTCTCAAAACACCAGAACCTAGGGGGCATCCGCTAAAACTGAGGGTTGGGATAGTTAAAACTGATAAAAGTACTTTTTTACCCAGCGGGTAGTTAATCTGTGGAACTCTTTGCCACAGGAGGTGGTGATGGCATCTGGTCTGGATGCCTTTAAGAGGGGATTGGACAGATTTCTGGAGGAAAGGTCCATCGTGGGCTATAGGCAATGATGGATTGTGCAACCTCCTTACAAAGGTGGTGGGCTACTTTGGGGTACCGGGTTCAAGGGAGTGGCAACAGGATGCAAGCATCTTGTAGTCTCATGCCTCCCTGGGGCACCTGGTGGGCTGCTGTGAGATACAGGAAGGTGGACCAAATGGGCCTTTGGCCTAATCCAGCAGGGCTCTTCTTATGTTCTTATGTTCTTATAGAAACATATAATGTAAGAGCAAAGTGACAAAGGTTTTATGTGACATCTTGAAGTTAGAGGGGAATTAGCATAGAAATGGATGTTTGTGACAAACTTTTTCAACTGAGCCTGTGTAAGATCTAAGCATGGTGCAAACCTTGGATGTTTGGTGCAAACCTTGGTTTGTGCAAGCCTGGGTGGCAAGCCTGGGTTGCTGAAGGGTCAAACTAGATGTGACGTTAATCACATTGCTCCACCTTTTTTTTTTTTTAATGTAAATAGAAACCAGATCTTGATAAAGGCAATAGAAAGGGAGGGGGAGCTTTACTACTATCCCGTACCACCACCACCATGGATCAATCCATATTAGGAGCTCTTTGAATGCTGTATGGCCCAGGAGCAGAGGCAGAGCATCCATGCAGTGTAGTGTTGCGCTTGCCAAGGGTGCCATTAGGGGAGAGGGTGCTCTTGGAGTCAGAGAGGATGGCGCACATCAGTGTGCTGGCTTCTCTGACTCCGAGAGTGGTCCAAACATACTTTATGGTGGCCCTTGTGCCGGCCAAACTTTGCTGGCCTAACTCTGCCACCATAAAGTTTGTTTGGACCACTCTCGGAATCCTAGCTCCAGGTTAGGATTGCGCCCTCAGTTAGTTGACTGCAGGGGTCTTGAGAATGGCTGGACAGAGAGTTGGGTTATGTGTAACGGCAGCCTTATAGAGGCTGCTGTTATACATAAATAACTCCATGCAGTGGCTTATCAGCATGTGGTGAGATGATTGTGCTGTTGCTCACAACTTGGTGAAAGCTACCATGTGGAGTGATTTAAAGCACTCCACATGCCACAAGGTTGTTGTAACAAGTAAATCTCCAGCTCTGGGCTGTCCAAACTTTCTGCTTCCCTTCTGTCAGGCACTTGAACTTACTTATGTGCCCCGAAAGCCACATGAGGGTCTGATATTATGTGACTCCAAGCTGATATCTCCTTGTAAACTGCCACAGTTCAGATGAATAAATCAGATTGCTAATCCTTGAACACTGACCATCTCCCTAGTCAGTGCACAGCTCATTCTGTACAGTAGGTTAAGTAAACAAAGATTTTTAGGGCACAATCCTAACCTGGAGTTAGGCCGGCGGAGTTAGGCCAGCAAAGTCTGGCCAGCACAAGGGACACCATAAAGTATGTTTGGACCTCTCTCGGAGTCAGAGAGGCCAGCACACAGATGTACACCATCATCCCTGACTCAGAGTAGTCCAAATGTGCTTTACGGAGGCCCTTGTGCCAGCCAAACCATGCTGGCCTAACTGTGCCGGCCTAATTCCAGGTTAGGATTGTGTCCTAGGATTGTGCCCTTAATTAATGTAAAATGTCAATCGGACTTCGGTCATTTTAGTGGCACAGCTCAGCCTGAACAAAATGGTTCAACAGGAAACCGCCAGTGCTCTATACATTGGTAAGATTTTGTATTCTGTCTTGTGAGCTTGAACCAAATCTGTAGATTATGTATTTATTTTCCAGTAGCCAATGACTAACCTTGCCGCCGATATTTCTTTGGATGCATAAGATATAACCCTAAAATTCAGAAAGATATTTTTAGAGTAAGGAAATCCAGCAAGAACACAATTTCCCCACACAAAAGGAAATTAAAGTGCACAGCATACAGGAAATAGAAATTAAAATGAAAATAGAACATATGCACATGGTGGTTTGTTTCCAATGATATTAAAATTATGGTTTATATTTGGTGAGAAGATGATCTCTGCAATATGTCAAGAGTTACTGCTGTTTTCTGTTTATAGGCATGGGCAAAAAAACTAAGAGGGCAGCATGGAAAGCCAATTCCCCACCATGCTACTGGGGGTGGGGGTGGGGGGCAACCAGAAGCTCAACAAGCGGTACGGGTGAGTACTTTTTAACTTACTGCTCGATAGGTATTCTGGCTGCCCTTTGAGGCTCCTTGGTCACATGCCAGCAATTGAGCTGGTCTATGTAGGAGAACAGAAATGCAAGGTGGGCTGGTAAAGGGGAGAGAGGAACCATCATACCATTTTGCTACTGAGATCCACCCATTGCAGCCCACTCCCTGCCCCCTGCCCTCCCCAGACCTCTCCTTCCCCACTCACAATCTGCCTCAGCTGCTGACTTACTTGGAGCAATCTGATTTCAAAATCAAAATTTCATGTTTAAAATTTCTAAAATCTTGCCTCAGTTTTACCCCTTGTTAACTGTTGTTGTTGTTGTTGTTGTTGTTGTTGTTGTTGTTGTTGTTGTTG
>JAJKFI010000019.1:3714561-3736928 GCA_029204185.1 Lerista edwardsae
TGTTGTTGTTGTTGTTGTTGTTGTTGTTGTTGTTGTTGTTGTTGTTGTTGAAGCAAAGGAACAGAAACAGTAACATGGCAGAGTCCCATTATTCAACTATTCGTGTAGAACCAGGGCTATATCCCTGTGAATATTTAAGATGGAGGAAAAAGCAGATCATAGCAATTTAGATGTATTATTTACATGGAGACAATGCCCTTTTATAAACATGCCTGCTGGAAATCGAGTGCTCTGGGAAAGAAGGAAGCATGGATGAATAACAGTGAAGCACTGAGAGGTATGAAGCAAAGAGAGCTTATTGATTTAACCATGAATGTGTGTGTGTGTGTGTGTGTGTGTGTGTGAAGATTTTCACACCGAACTTTCACATATATTGGTTTATGCGGCTCTCTTCCAAAGAGTGTGAGGCGGGTGGAGAAACACTATTTACAATCAGAATAAAGCACTTCAAAATGTAGAGAACACATTTCCTCATTAAAAAAAGCCCTGTTCATCTAAGACTATTTTTGTCCACCGCTGTTGTTCGAGTGTGTACAAGGCCTGAAGATCTTCAGCAAAGAAGTGAAAAGGTACTTCACTTATACTGTGGGAAAATACTGATGGCTAAGGAAACCCACATGGGTTTTGTATCCAAACATGCAATTATTCTGAGTGAAATGCTAATTTCCTCCGAGGCCTCATCCATTTAGCCTAGTGGCATTCCTAGAAGGGGGCAAAACACTATGTTTTGCAGGAGCCTGAGCTCCTGTGTAACACAGTTCCACCCCCTCCCCCCCCCCCACAGTTATTCACAGCTTGGAAACCAAAGTCAGTTCTCTGAGCCACAAATGGTTCTGAAGGTGAGGGGATGGGGCTGCAATACACAGGAGCTCAGGTTCCTATAAAACGTAGTGCTTCCCCCCCTCTGGGAACACCTCTGATTGAGCCCAGCAGGGCACTTCAGATGATGTCCAGGAGCATCCAGGCTTTGAAAATAAACCCTACAAAGCCTTTCCTGTTTCTAGTGCCTTGGGTATTTGGCAAAGGAAAAGTGGGATATATTTTTTCACAAATAAACAAATAAATAGTGAGCCCTCACTGTCCTCACCATATTCCTCTGCAAAAAATAAATAAATAAATAAATAAATAAAATTGTGGTGACTGATAGGATAGGTTGACTGGTGGTGAGCCCATTCTGAGTCAGACCCATGAATTCTGCTCATGATAACCCATGAATTTCCAAACTCCATCCCCCATTTCTGATTTAGTGCCGTCACTCTGATTTGTAGCGCTACAAGAATAAGAAAGCACCAAAAATGCACCAAGAAAAACCAAACATCCAAAGAGAGAGCACTAACTTCTTTCCCCAGCGAGGCATGTGGCAGGCTCCATTTTATAATTGCTGAAGCTGCTCAGGTGAGAACAATTATTGACAAGGAATGCTGCATTTCTCACCAGTGCTAACACTCATGCTCCTGTCACCATGAAGTGATAATGACTGTTTCAGAACGAAGTGAACTGAAAAGAGATCTGCAAGGCAAGTGTTTATAGTGAGTGCAGAGTGTCTTTTGCAGAAGACACGGAAGTTCAACTGGCAGGTCATTAGACTTCCAGCCCCGTGATAGAAGTTCTCTTCTTAGATTTGCTACTTAGCAAGCACATGCCCTTTAATAGCTGTACCCCTTTCCTCTTCGTGCTGAGACTGCACTTCTGTAAGCCTGGATTCCATTTCATCAAGGGAAGATTCCTGCAAGAATACAGATTGCAACATTCAGGCAAGTGCTCTTTTATCCAGCTCTATGTGATCAAGCTAGAACCGCCAACGCCTGGAAATGTTAAACCTCAAGCTCATTCTGATGGTGACTGGGCCACTGAAGCCACAACTACTGCCCAACTCCTTTTGGCTAACTAGGCGTAAGGAATAAAAAGGGATTTCCTGGAAAAGAAAGGGCTTCAAATAGGCTTGGAAAAGAAAGGGCTTCAAATTACGGATGCTCAGGGACAGAGCTACAGCTCTACTCTCCTGCAAGCAGAAGATCCTCCCCCCAGATGCAGGGCCTACTCTTCTAGTCACCCTGCACTGCCAGAACGTGTGGCACAGTGCGTACAGCAGCGGCTCCAGAGGCCTCTGTTGGCACTGCTAAGAATGGGGAGGAGGAGGAGGGCAAGGGGAATTTCAGGATGAGGAGGTGGGAGGCAAGGGTGGGGAGGGGTGGACCCCAGTGCTAGCAACATGCCATGAGCCTATGTTCTGTTTCTTAACTCTCCCTGCCCCATTTCTCCAACTTCCCCCAGCAAAATGGCTGGTGTGGGTCCAAGTAGGCCCATTTGTTATCAGGAAGCCTAGTGGGGGTAAGTAAGGGTGCAATCCCAGGCCCTACATAGCGCCGACACAAAGTCGTGTCGGCGCTACGTCACTAGTGCCAACGTGGGGGCACCAACCGGCACCCCTGATTCCATACTAGAGCTCCCAGGCCAATGCTAGCAGTAATGTTGGCCTGGGAGCGCGGGCACCTAGCTGCCTCTGCGCCAGCCAAACTCGGCTGGCGCAGGGGTGATTCAGGGAGAGCGGTTCTGGGCGGGGGCTGGGTGAACTGGGCAGGGGTTAGGTCACATCCAAGGCCTCGTCCCCAGGCTGTGAGGCCCCAATTGGCGTTGCGCAGCTTCCTCAGACCTGCACCCGTGATTTCACGGGTTTCTCCCTGGTGCAAGGGCACAAACATGCCAGGTGCCTCCCGAGCTGCGTTGGATGCAACCCAGGCTGGCCGGCCTGCCTGCTCCAGTGCAGCTTAGGATTGGGCTGTAAGAAATATACATTCTCTGACCTCCCGTAGGCTGTCCAACAACCCAACCACCAGCAGCACAGTGTCTACTGGCACAGCTACATGCTATAATGTGGTGTGGGATAGGATTGGACACCTGGGGCCAAATCCTATCCAATTTGGCAGCCCTGATGTAGCTGTCCCAATGGGGTGTGTGCTGCATTCAGTGGTGGATGGGAAGCCTCCTCAAGGTAAGGAGGCTTTCCTTGGGGCTGCACTGCCGCTGTATTAGCACCAGAAAGTTGGATAGATTGGGCCCTAACCCCCTAGGATCTTTAGGTAGGGCTGAGGAAGGCCTCCATCCAAAATGCTGGCAAACCATTCAACATAGGCAATGCTGATCTTGATGAATCAATGGTTAGTTAGGTCTTGCACCAAGCAGCCCAATATTATCTGAATCTGCTAAGTGTGCTGAAAACAAAGGCTTTTAAGAACTTCCCCTTGTGGGATCTTTGCCATGCATTTATTCTGTTTGGAAAATCGCATTGCCTGTACATTACTGCTACTTTGCATGCATTTGTTCTCAGCCTTTCAATATGCAGCTCAACACACGGGACTTTCTTTGGTGTTTTCCTCTTTAGATGCCACAAACTGTGCAATGGGTGCTCACAATATCCCGCCACTCAGGAAAAAAAGGAACCAGATCATCACTTTCTTTCACTTTGATTCCTTGACTTTGCCATGATCCCTCTGTTGTGTATTATGGTGGTAGTTGAACGGTTTTACAATCCTTAGGATTTTATTGCAGATGCGAGTTCTTGGTAGTCTAGTAAAGACAGGCATTAACACCCACTTGAGATTGTCAACACTGTAACTGTAGGACAATGTTCAAGATTATTGTATTTCTGGGTAGATTTATGAGGCATGTACTGTGCGTTAAGTAGGACATGAGCAATAGCTTTTCCACAATAATGTTTGGATGTTCTGTTTTGTTGGCAACATTGAATTCAATAAATTTCAGCCTTGTGCATTTCCTCTGTACTGTTGCTTCAAAAGTACATGATGCTATTAAATTCCAGGATCTTCAGAAAACCACATTGGCAGATTTGCCAATATAATTTTGTTATTTCCTTAATTAAATTGCCTGCATGAAGCTGAATTAAGGCACCTGTATCTTTATTGCTTTTGTTACTATTTTGATATCAACATAGATAGTGAACTATAAAGTTATATGTGTATGTTATAATCATTCCTTCTTCATCCCTGTTGTATAGAGTCCCATGTTCCAGAACGACGAGTCTTAGGGCGCAATCCAAGAATGCCCTTGGGCCAATGCATGTTGGATGCGTTGGCCCAGGACTGTTCCAAACATGCCCTAAGGCACGTCTACATCAGCCCAAGAGGCACTGGGTCAAAGCAAATACACCTGCTGACCCAGAGCGCAATCCTAAACTGGAGTTAGGCTGGTATAAGCTAAGCCAGCAAAGTTTGGCCAGCACAAGGACCACCATAAAGCGAGTTTGGACCACTCTTGGAGTCAGGGAGGACAGCTCACGTCCGTGTGTTGGCCTCTCTGACTCCAAGAGTGGTCCAAACGTACTTTATGATGTCCCTTATATTATGCTGGCCAAACTTTGCTGGCTTAGCTTATGCTGAACTAACTCAGTTTAGGATTGTGCCCCCAGTTGCATGGTGGGAGGCAACGGATAAGCTATGTCTATGCAGATCGAGATCAGCCAGCGTGGGGGCTTTTCTGGGTGGGGGTAAGGTGGTAGGTAGGTGGAACAGGGGGAGGGAGGGTGACCCTTGGGCGGGACAGCCCAGGGAGGGGGAAGGAGTCCGGATCTGAGAGTTATGCCAGATACAACCCCCCATCCCTGGGCCACACAGCCATGATTCAGACCATTGCATCCTGCTCGGACTTGCACCTGCTATTTAGCAAGTACTGGTCTGAGCAGCCCCATTGGGCGGCCTGTGGCTCGCCCCACATTATGCTGCTGCTGTCTCCTAACTTGGTTAGGATGCAGTTCAAGCCAGCCTGCCTGCCTGCTTCTTTCCAAATTGGGATTGTGCTGCCCCTCGCTGTTTATTGCAATCAAACATACTTCACTACTAACATAGCTAATTGTTCCATCCCATGGGTACAAATTGAAGTGGACCTTGGAATGCAGATCGAAGTCACAAAGGAGGATAGGATGTCAGTAGCACTGCTGCCTCTGGTACTACCCCCTTTCTGGTATCAACACTCCCATCCATGTCTCTGTTCTGTTCCCCCTCTCTGCCCTGTAATGCCCACCCCTTTGCTGACTCACTGGCACCAGGGCTGTGTGCCACCACTGGCATGTGATGACTGAGCCATTCTATTTAGTGTGTTGCTTTTTGTAATGCTACACCACCAGAATATGAGTTCCAATGGTGGGAAGGCCCGCCATGATCAGGCTATAAGTCTTCTTGACGCCATCTTTAAGCTGACATCATCGACAGATTTATGGAGGCCTGGTCCCTCTCCATATTTGGCATATTTTCCTGGTCCATCATCCCAACCAGCTTGAAGAAATGGTCTGATGGACTCCAAAGCTAACTGCTCATGGTTTGGGGTCATTTTGGTTGGTCTTGATAAATGCAATACTTTTTTCTTCTGCAGAAAACATGACTACCCACAATTTTAACTCAGAGAGGCCCATGTAGGGCCGGCTGGGCCAAGGCTGGGGGGTTAGGATACAGCCTAGACTGCCTAGGCTGGTCCCACCCTCTTTCCATTCTCCCCATGCCATGAAACGCCTCCTTCCCGCCCTCTCCCCGCCCTCCTCATCCCCTTCTTATGCTGGTTGAACGTGGCCAGTGCTAGCCCCACTCACTGGGCTGTCCTGAGGGCTGGACTTGGCCTCTGCGGACAACACGATTGCTGGCATTGGCCCAGATGCCTCCTGGCACATTTGGGACATTCCTAGGCTGGGGCGGGGGGCATGCACCAGTCTATCTACCACTTCGGATTGCACTTTAAGTTACAGTACGTCGATCATTTTTGCTTTGCCAAAATTCTTCCTCACAACTATGTTAGTATTCACACGCGACTTGGTTTTTATAGTTAATCTGGTTGAGAATCAGTCAGAAATTAAATTCTGAGATAATTAAAGAACAGGAAATGTATGCGTTTATATTAGCCATGCTGAGGAACATGTGCCTAAGGAGATCAGATACTTTTGTTTTATGTTTCATGAGATAGTAACTCAACAGAGCAGAACAGAGAGAAAGTAGCATGGGGACTATTTGCACATTAAAGGTTTTGGAGATGAATCTGAACTAACAAGACACTTTCTCTCATTATGAAATATATGGGATGTGCATAGAGAGATTGCCAAAACAGGAAAAAGAAACTGTGACCTCCAAAACTGAACATAGTCCATCAGCCAAGAACTGGTACTGGTTTGAAACTCTCCTCACCTTCATTGTAGTGGTTCCAGCAACAATAGGTTTATCAATACCTTAGTGGGCATACATACATGGCCATTGATCTGCATTTGGTTTTGTGCATCATCACTTGTGTCATAGCACAATTGGTACTAATTTGCTGCTGTATTGTGGAAAGATGCAGAGAGGTAAACACAGTAATAGCACTTCTGGGCATATGTATAGATGGGTCCTGCGGATGTGAATTTGAATGCAATCCTAGCCTGGAGTTAGGCTGACACAGTTAGGCCAGCAAAGTTCGGCTGGCACAAGGGCCACTGTAAAGTATGCGCAGATGTGCGCCATCCTCCCTAACTCTGAGAGTGGTCCAAACATGCTTTACAGTGGCCCTTGTGCCAGCCAAACTTTGCTGGCCTAACTGTGCCGGCCTAACTCTAGGTTAGGATTGCACCCTTCAATGCATTTCTCATCCTGTTCAAAATCACTATAGGCCTAGTTCTCACAATGAGCTGGTAGAGTGGAGAACTCGTGTCTGGACTGTAGTTGTGAGGAGCCACATGAACAGTCCTCAATCTGAAAAAGCTCCACATTCCTAACCACAGAAAATGTGCATATCAGGGAAAGAGCCAGGCTAGAATGCTTGTCCTTGATGCATTAGTTTCATATGTATGGGAGCATACTGAATCATGTGAGTCTCCAGATACAGTCTGGACTGGCATTCGTTTGCCAACTCATCTGCTTTCTATGAAGACTATAGCCAGATCATCCCTTTGATGTGAAAGTCTTCACATATTGGTTTAAAAAACATTTTCCACCAATGATGCATTAGAGCAACATTGGTAGAAATGCAATCTCCAGCGCATCATTGGTAGAAAATGAGATTTATTTTAATCTGACATTTCTTATTTATGAGACATACTTATCCATGACCTCCAGTAACAAGTAACAGAATGGTTTGAAGGGGGAAACAAAATCTGTTCTGTGCAGGATTTGCTTCCTTTCTAAAATGGTTTATCCAAGATACCACTTGGCAATCCTTTGAATTACCACTGAGGATTTTTTGCATCAAGATTTTGGCACTGATACTTTCTTTTTTAAAGGCAAGCCAGAGATTTGTACATTATAAAGAGCTAACTAAATTATTCAAGAACTAATAATACAGAAAGTGTGAACCTGGAATAAAATATTACCCTCTCCTGGATCTATCCTATTTAATTTTTAGTACTCTCTAAATTCCTGAGTTGCATATTTCTAAGAGGTTACAACAGGAGTCTTTTCCCCCTGTGTTCTCAGAACGTGAGGGTTCTACCAAGATTTGCTGCAAAATCTTAAATAAAATTGTTCCCCCTATCCAAACAAATCCATTATAGTATTTCATCTTTGTGGCCACTCTGTTTCAAGCACCACAATGCCTTTAGCAATAGAGCCCAAGCAGCATATTTGCCGTGTACCCATCAGTATTTAATATGGACACAAAACATAACATATACATCGCCTTATGTGAACTTTTTTATTAGTGGGATTAGGAGATAAATATACCGTAGTTGAAGGCAGAGAGCATTAGCCGGCCGAGATCTGAAAACAGATCTGACCGGCAGTGCAGAATAGGATACTATAAGATCAATACGTCCTAACTAGACTATTTCCCAGAGTGAGATGTTCCAACATATTATAGTCAGCACGAAAAGGCAGTTTCTTCCAGAACAACATGATTCAGAATCTACCAGACAGGTCCTAAAGAAAGCCTGTGCAATGCATGGTGCAGACTGCCTTAATAAAGCCCCACAGCCAAGTGCAGCAGTCTTATCAGGATCCCTCCAAGCCATATCCTTGCTTTTCCTAGGACAGCAAAAACGGGGAGGTTTTCGAGCCCAAAAGCAGCTGGTAGGTTTGGAGTCAGCTTGAATTCCCAACATATTTCAATCGTAGGCATTTCTTTTTTTAAGGGAATATGACAAAGTTCAGGAAAGGCTCAAGGGAACCTCAAACAACCTGGCTGTGGGTTTATTTGAGGTCCTGTTACTTCAGGTTCTGTTGAACCTTTGCTGAAGCTTTTGATGTTCCCTTGAAAAAAAATTGCCTGCAATCAAAAAGCATCAGGAATTAAAAGCCAACTCCTATCCTACCAGCTATTTTCCCTTTTTTGACAATGCTGGAATACAGCTGTTGGGGATCCCTTTTTTACCTCTGGGTTTGAAGTTATCAAGCAGCAGACTGATGATTGGTTTTCAGCAGGATGTGCTCCTATGTCCAAGATTGCCTGGAGGATGGGGTGGTACAGACAGCACAGTATACTGTAGGTTAATTCGTAGACTTGGACCATTGTTTTTACTTTGGTTGTACCATATTGACTCTTCGACATACATTTTTAAATGTGGTAGCAATGACATTTTAGCAGCATGTTATGATTAGGTTAAAAGTTTACAATCATTATTTCAAAAGATTTATGCAATTCCATACAAAAAAAAAAGAAGAATTTTTTTGTGATATTGCTTGGACTATATAGGCATGAATTTGGCCTAATTTTTATAGGACATAAAAAATTTTGTTTTTAAATTTTCATAGGATCAAAGGGAGGAAATAAAATCTTCATAGGATCAGATTCAAGAGCAGCCCTGAGCTTTCAGGATGCAATAATTCAGCAGTCAAAACATCACATGACCCATCTAGACCCCCAATATATCCTCTTGTCACTAGACATATTAAAGGATCAGGAGCTTTCTGCTCTAGTCTTTCCTAAGGCATAATGGGGCATTCTAGACATAAGAATAAGTGCTCATTTCTAAGAACTACTCTCTACGCCTAAGCACAATTAATGCCCAGCTGTTTCTTACTATTTCAGAAATGTGCTCGGTTCTCCTGCAGCCCACCGCATAAAGGGTTTTCAGTGCAATCCTATACATGTTTACTAGGAAGTAAATCCCACTCTATTACATGGGGATTGCTCCTAAGAAAGAGTGCATGCAGCCATGCAGCGCAGTTGCATGCATGTCCACTCAGAAGTAAGCCTGACAGCCCAAACCTATGCTGCATTGGTGCACCGAGGTTGCAAAAGCTACGCTGCGTCCAATGCAGCTGAGGAGTCAGCTGGAAGTCAGGGAAAGGGGATTTATTTTTCCTTATCCTAAGTAAAGCCCCAGCCGCCCCTATGGAGCTTCTCAAACCTGCACCAGCCATTTAGCTGGTGCAACTCCACAAAGTCTGGTATAATGCTGGGTGGGTTGGGAGGGGAGTTAGGGAGGGAGTTCGACTCTGTCGAACCGTTGCTTCGGCGACTACACTGGCTGCCGGTTCCTTTCTGGGCCTGATTCAAAGTGCTAGTTTTGACCTTTAAAGCCCTTTACGGCTCGGGTCCGGGGTATTTGAGGGACCGCCTCCTTCCATACAATCCTACCTGTGCTCTGAGGTCATCTGGGGGGCCCTTTTAACTGTGCCGCCACCAGGAGAGGTGAGAGGGATGGCGGCCAGGAACAGGGCCTTCTCGGTGGTGGCCCCCGACTTTGAAATACCCTCCCCTTAGAACTGAGAACTGCTCCCTCCTTGGCAATTTTTTGGCGGGGGCTGAAGACCTTTTTATTTCAACAAGCTTTTAATTGTTGACAGGCTGGCTGGTTTTTATACTCTCTTTGTATATTTTAGGATCCATGGGGCTTGTTGTTTTAAATTTCAATTATTTTAATACTGTTTTTAATTACTGTTTTTAAATGTCAAATTGTGATTTTATTGTATTTTAATGTTGTAAGCTGCCTTGGGTGCCCATGGGGCAGAAAGGCGGGATATAAATTAAATAAATCTATATATATATAATTGAGCGTCTGTATGCTTGTACGTGTGTACGTTTGTACGTACGTATGTTCCACATAGGCTCCGCAATGCCTGGACCAATTGACACCAAACTTGCCATGCATACACCTTGCGGTCTGGTGACAAACACTGCAGGGGTCAGACCCCCCTAGGACCCCTGGGGTGGGGGTGCGGGGGGGTGAAACGTAAACATGATCGCAAACGGCCGACATTGGTGTCGAATCCGTCATTTCCAGGGTAGCCGAGACAAACGGCGATGCCCCTGATGCCGTTTGACTCCGGGTTCGGTCCCCCCTCAGAGAAGGGGTACAAAAAAACCTGTCCACCATGCCCTCCTGGAACGCCTGGAGCGATCGACGCCAAACTCCGCATGCATGTGCCTTGCAGTCTGGCGACAAATACTGTGGAGGTTAGACCCCCCCTAATGCCCCTGGGGGTGGGGGTATGCGGGGGGACCTGCGTGACAATGGTTGAAAATGACCGAAATCGGCGTTGGATCTATAGTTTCCGGGATCCCCAAGATGAGCGACGACACTCCCGACGTTGTTGGCGTCTGGGTTCGCCCCCCCCGACATGGGGGGGCGAGAAGGGGTGCGAGACAAAACCTCCGCCATGCCCTGCTGGAACGCCTAGATCGATTGGCACCAAACTCGGCATGTGCATGCCTGGCGGACTGGTGACAAACAATGCGGGGGTCAGGCCCCCCTAGTGCCCCTGGGGGTGGGGGTACACAGGGGGGCCATGTGAAAATGGTCGCCTGGAGCAATTTACACAACACTTGACACGCATATGCTTTACAGTCTGGTGACAAACACTGCAGGGGTCAGACCCCCCTATGGCCCCCGGGGCTGGGGGTACACAGGAGCCCCCACATAAAAATGGTCGAAAACGGCTGAAATTGGTGTCAAATCCATAGTTTCCGGGGTCACCGAGACGAATGGCACCGCTCCTGATTCCGTTTGAGTCCAAGTTCGAACTTGGAATAATTTGTTGTCCAGGCAACTACCAAAAAGCTAGTAATAAATAATAATAAGAATACAGTGAAAGCTAGCTCCACCAATCCCGCCACCTCCTGGGCCCAAGCCACCCAATACAGGGACGACTGCAACTGCTCACAAACAAGATGGTGCTGTAATTGAGTTCAATGGGTCTTAGTCCTGTGTCCTATGTAGCAGTGTTATTCAAACTGTGGGTTGGGACCTACTTGGTGTGTCGAACCTGATGTAAGGTTGATTGCGGAAAGCTGGGAGTAGCCATCTTGGAAACTGAAGATCTTACTCTTGTTATAGTTCTTTTGTGAGTGTTAACAGTTCAAATTTTCAGGTGGTTTTTTTGTTTGTTTTTAGTTCAGGGCTTTTAGATCATATTTTGTCCTAATCTTGCTTTCTGTCAGAGATGTTTCCTGTTGTACAATTGCTGCAGTCCAAGAATGCCAATTTGCATTCCAGGTGTCATTTTATTATGTCACAATGGCACTTCCTACTTGACAACATCACTTCCGGCTATGACATCAGTTCCAGGTTAATGACATCACTTCTGGTGGGTCCCGACAGGAGTGCCATTCTAAAAAGTGGGTCCCCATCTAAAAAGTTTGAATAACCCTTCTATATAGGATTGCAGCCCTAGTTATGTCAACCACGTTATGAACATTTTTAGTTGAAAAACTGTATATGATTGTTCTTACATAGCCCATCATTCTCTTTCCCATCATGATCATTATTTGGGTAAAGTTCTGAGACCCAAACTAGATTTGAACAGTTGGGAAACAGAATGGCAACGTCGTTTGTATGAGGTTCTTATTGTCAGCTGCAACATTATGCCACAAAATAAATATTTACATTTGCATTCCTTTACCTTTTGCCCAAATACGATTTTTTAAAAAATTGGTTGGAGGAAAGCTGACTCGGTCTTGCATCTCATGCACCTAACTTTTACCTTGCAGAACCATCCACTTCTTCCATGTTGACTCGTGCTCCTGACATCTGGTACCACTGAAGGAGCAGGAAATCTCTTGAGAGCTGAATGCACCCAACAACGAGTTCTTCTGTTGGTAAATTATGCATAGAATGCATTTTGTGACTCACCTATAAAAAAATCATGAAGGAGACGTGGCTGACAATACAAATTTCTACAAAAAGAGCTGCTCAGTTTCTACGATTAAGGCTCGATCTCTCCCAAAAGCTGTGCCATCAGCTTTTTCTTTTTAAAAATTATATTTCATTCTTTTTATCTTCTTTGCTATTAGTTTTCTATGTGCAGTTCCACATTTATGCATTCCTTATTCAAATTGTACTCTTTTTTTTTGCTGAATCTACTCCAGTTGTAGTCTACATTTTCTGCAGCTAATATGTGAAGTGTGATTGAAAGGTAGTGCATTAACATATGGCATCTATACCCATAATACCTGGGTATAGATACCTGGGATTTTAACCCTGTTCATTCATTCATTCTACATACGTACATTCTATGCATGAGGAGGAGGCAAGGAAAGTGTTCCAACAAGCCATACTTCCCACCAACAAGCTCCTGAATCCCTTCCCCCTTCATTCATTCAGGGTGCAATCCTACCCAGAGCTGGAATGGCAAGGCCGGCTAGCCAGCATCATAGCCAACGTTGGGTGGGGGGAGGTTGAAGCTTCCCGCGGCAAGGGCACATGTGCTCCCTTACCATAAGGGAGGCTCCAGCCTCCCCTATGCACTCCTTGGATCGGTGCCCGCTCAGATCCAAGGAGACCGTTCAGTCCGAATCGGTCCGAATCGGGGCCGTGCGGCCTCTTGAATGGGCCTAGGTGCGCCCATGTCCTGCCCTCGTCCCGCCCACATTCTACCCTCCTCCCGCCAATCCCTGAGGTGCAATGTCATGGTGCCTCCCTCGTGCCGGCCGGCTTTGGCCAATGCTACAGAGGCGCTGCGTGGGTGCTACAAGGCCCGCACTGCCAGCAGTGCCAGTCCTGTGGCCTTAGCGCCGATGCGGGGCTGCCAATCAGCACCCCTGCGTCAGTGCTAAGCATGCAGCGTCGGCACAACCCCGTTGCGCCAAAGCTGCGCAGACGGTAGGATTGCGCTGCCCATCACTGCAGACAAACTCTGAACACATTGGGGGCAGGGGGCTGAACCTGAGGATGCATTGTTGGGAGCAAGGTTTGCCAGCACATTCTCTTACCACCACCATCCACATGTAAAATGGACATGTGAATGAATGGCAGAACGGAACTTCTGGGTCTTCAACATTTGTACACAGGTATTTAACAGGTTACAAAGAGGTTTCACAAGATGTCATTCCCTGGGAAGCAATAAGGATGTTAATCTAGCCTGACTATTCATAACTAGGCTTTGCATCGCGTGGTGTGGGAGGTCAGTGCAACACTCCCATGATGGACCTTCAGAATAAATTACAGAATACACACAGAATACTATACAGAATAAATTACAATATCATACACACAACCAGCAGTGGCATTCAGCCGGTATGCTGGGCGGGAGGAATGGGTGAGTGGCAGCCCCATCCCCGCGGGGGTGGGGAAGACGGCAAAACGGAGCGGTAAGCTACGGGCGAGCTGCCGCTCACCTGTTGCTCCCGCCCAGCGTACCAGCTGAATGCCGCCGCTGCACACAACCTAAATACAGTGGCATCACTAGGGTTGGTTTCACCCACATTAACTCTATTTTTAATATATAACAGTGCAGGTCACCAAACAAATCATTAACCAACAAAATACCAGTGGCCAACTTGATGATACTCACATAGTTGGATAAGAGTTCTATTATGAGCTCTGATACATGAAAATGAGAGCTTACTCATACTAACACTATACTGATTCCCTGTTTTGTCATAATAACACCTCATTGGCTCACAGAACAAATAGTCTTATTGGTCAATTTTGAGTTAAGGGAATCCACTCTTTATTACATATGGCAGTTGTGTTTTCCATTTCTAGTTATTTGCCTGTAACATTTGATAGAATACAGATTTCAGCGTGGTTTGTTTCACTGAAGTCTGCATTACATTTTGCATTGAATGATGTATAACATGATGGTATTATTCGAAAATACCAAAATTTTCCCATGTTGGCCAGTAATTACGTCACTACCCCCTTTGAGGGTGTCACCCGGTGCAGCCTGCACCCCCATACCTCCCTAACTACTCCACTGCTCTACTTACTGATGCACTCAAGGCAAAGACAATTGCAGTGTAAGGTGTGAAGCTGAGGTAAGTATGGGAGAAAAAAATCAGTCACCTCAAACTAGCATTAGAGCTATTTAGGAACTAGCAGTCAAGAAGTATTTGGATACAGCCAATCTCTGAGGTTCCAGAGGAAACCAATGAAAATACAGACTGATACAATTCTAAAAGTTTGCTCATGTTTGAGTGGACAGTGTAAAAGGTGTGGGGGGGAGTGAGGCTATTTTATGCAACCTACTATATGAATGACATGCACACTGGCTTTAGCTGAAGGTATCTGCTGCTAGATGTATATATTGTGCCTGAATATTTTGATATGGCAAAGATATCTAACAGTGCCTGGCCTACTTGCATCTCTGCAACACAAATAGCAAAAAACATGTTGTTCTCAAGCTGTTCAGTCCCAGTTTCTACTTGTTTACTAAAACACCTTTTCTAGGTGACGTCCCTAGCAAATATTCCAGACTGGAGAAACAAGGTGGCCAGATAAGGCACCTTTTTTTTTTTTTTTACAGAAACTCATATTCTAGAAGAGATCAAATACTATTTCAGTAAATATCAAATTAGACAAAGAACTTTAGAGTTCAGCCATGAGGGAGAGACTGAGGGCTGATCTATTTGCACTTGTAAGGAAGAGCACAGCATTCCCAGCAGAAAATAACAGATGCTGTATATTATAAGCAAAATCATATAGATTGACAGATAATAAGATAGTCCAGCCTTGCGAAGTACAGATTGGGAAGAGAAATGAAGCAGCAAACAGCCTTATCCTAACTTGGGCTGGAGCAGGCAGGCCAGCCGGCCTGCTCTGCATTCAAACCGAAATTGGAGGCAGCAGTAGCTTAGTGCAGGGCAAGGGGATGAATGTCCCCTTACCCCATGGTAAGCTGCAGGCAACCAAATAGGGCTGCTCGGATCTGCATGTGCACAATTGCAGGCACAAGCTTGTGCCTCCTGCAGCAGTCTGAACTGGGGTCAAGCAGGGCAGCGACAGAGTTTTAGATGTGGCCTAATGGCAGCATCCAAACTCCACCCCCCTCCCTGGGCCCTTCCCATCTGTTGAATGCCCTCCCCCACCCCATTCCGCCTCCTCCCACCCAGAAAAGCCCTGCACTGGCTGAACTCAACCAGCACAGGAGCAACTTACCGGCTGCTTCCGTGGGTGCCCCTAGGTCAGTGATGGCAAACCTATGACACGCGTGTCAAAGGTAACACACCACAACGTTTGGGGTGACACGCCAGCATTCACCAACACCTGACAAAAACTGAGTTTATTTTACTCATTTTTTCATTTTTGCAGTTATTTGAAGTTTCTTTATGTAATACATAAAGGAAGGGGAGGATTGGACACATGATTGGACTGTATTTCTTATTTAAATAAATGAATATAAAGAATTTTCTCTTTTGTTTGCGAGCAGGGGTTGACACACCCAGAGGCGGATCTACAGGGAGGGCAAAGCTCTAAGTGTTGCAAGAAGCCTTACCCTGTCATGTAAATCCCTCCTCTCCCTTGCTGCTGTAGCCAGTAAGCAACGCCAAGATGTTGCTTTTCCTTGTGAGGATTGGCTAAAACGGTGCAGGAGAGGAGTGGTTTCCACTGCAAGGTAAGGCTTCTTGCAAAACTTGGAGCTTTGCCCTCCCTTAGATCTGCCTCTGGACACACCAGCAGACTTAAGTTAAGCATTTTCCAAAGTTTTGACACGCCAAACTCAAAAGGTTCGCCATCACTGCCCTAGGTTGATACAAGTGCTTGCAGTAGCCCAGCGCCTCTTCAGCTGGCGCATACGTGCCTTATGGCACATTTGAGTTAGCCTTGGACCAATGCGACGCACATGCATCGGCCCAATGGGTACTTTGGGTTGCACCCTAAGATACATTTGTCTAGTCACCCCATTTGAGTCCTGCAAAGACAAGCATATTGTCTTTGGATATTTTCACTTTTGAAATGAAAAAAAAAGTGTCCTAGGAGCAGTTTGAAAATTCTTTAAAAAAATATTACAGCATGTTCCTAGGTAGCTGGATTTGTTTTATAAAAGCAACATGTAAATTAATTGTAGAATTAACTATGCTTTTGCAACACGTGTGAGGAATATGAAGTTGCAGTCTGTGCAGTTGGTAGAGCTGATCAAAAGATAGCAAAGTTTACAAAATGATTGTGTGGACTTGTACTCCCTGTAGATTTGTGCAACTTTTCTTCAAACATATGCTGGGCACTGAACATCTAATAGTCATCAAAGCAAATGCACATATTGCATGAAAGGAGGAAAAAACATAAAAAGTTATTGAGACTGTGCAATTTTGTTTTTTTTTCAGAAAAAGGAATAAGGGATAGTTAAATGAGCTTTATACTTCTGGGATAAGTAGAAGTCATATGGGAATACCTGAAACCTTAAATGAACCTGGGTAGTATCTCATATTTGAACATCTCTTGGAAAGGATGATGGTGATGCATATATAGTAGGCCCTTGTTATCCCTGGGGTTTCTGTACCAAAAACTGTGGCTACTCAAACCTGCTGATTTGGGCCACCCCCACACTCTGAACCTCCTAGCTTCCCCAGGCTTCAGAATGCCTTATAAGGGCATAAAAACATATCTTAACCAGATGGGCATTCTGAGGCTGCAGGTTGTCACGTGCTGCCTCTGAGGGCTTCAGGAAGCCCTCCAGAGGTGATTGGAGCACAGCTCCAATAGGAACCCCCATAGGTTCAGAGCCCATGGATTCTGTAATCCGCGGTCCCTGTATCCACAGAGAAAGCGGGACCACCAGCACTACTTTTAAACAAACACCGTTCACAAAGCTGGTTACTTAAGAACTGTTCTCATAAGCATGTGGGAGGAGTTGCCTTCAAAGGTGAACTGTACATTATGGCTCTCCAGCGGATTAGCCTTTAACACATCCAAGACACCTCCCCTCATTCAGTTCTCACCAATCAGCCATTGTCGTGGATTTTGTTGTAATGAATGCACTGAATTGCAGGGCAGAACTGTAGGTGTCCATGAGCAAGTGCTCCAGGTAGGCCAACACAGGACCCATCCTGCAGGGGCCGGGGCCAACTTCCTTCCAACCTTTACGGTCATGCCTCGTGGGAGCTGGAGGGCAAATTACCTCCATCCCCCCCCCCAACCAGTGCCCTTGGCAGAAGGACATACAATCGAAGCAGCTTTGTACATTTGTCAGCATACTGTACATACATGATACACCCAAGGCTATGGCGACACTCTTCCAAAGCTCTATTAAGAACCTTTTTGTGCTGCTTTGGATCAGGAGGTTTATAGTCAAGACAAAAGGACGAGTTGTTCTTTTGGGAACAAAGCAGTCGAAAACGAAGCAACTCATTTGTTACATCTGGCATCCCTGGAGCTTCCAATTACGCTGGACAAATGATGACAAATTGAAGGACTGATAGCAAATTCTTATTTCTTGCTTAGTATCTGGGGTCGGCATTTCACACTGTTGGCAGCCCAGGACTCATATTTCCGATGCCACTTTTTCTGTTCTTTCAAATGGTCTACTATGCTGCAGGAACTGTAGGCAGGAACTAATATGGGAACTCTTGTGCCCCCAAAACAAAATTGTGCATCAAATAAGGGGGGAGCCACCAAGGTTGGTTGCAGAAATGTATTGGAAACATGGGCTGGAGGTGTTGTTGTTGAAGAAAACTGTTTTCTAAAAAGCTTATCTGTACTGAGTATATAAAATATTCATTTTTTTTTGGCACTCACAGTGCAATCCTATGCATACCTATCAGAAACAAATATATTACAAAACGGATTTGGGCACCTCAATCTCAGCCTATCCTAAAACAGTTAAAAACTGGTTTACAAATGTGGTGACATCTGGTTTGTAGGAAAAGTTAGGAAGGGAGGGCCCAATCTGGCATCTTTTCCCAGGCCCAATTCAAGCTCTCAGTGGCCGCGTTCAATCCAGCGCCACTTGAGTGTCTGCTCATGTGACACTGCTCCTAGCCTGGGCCCCTGATGGTGACCCCTCTCATTGATCCCCAAGTCTCAAGGGAGGACAACAGTGGAAAGTGCTGTAGAGACAAAAGTAATGTAACTGGGGGTGCAATCCTAACCTGGAGTTAGGCCAGCACAAGTCACTTCTGCTGGCTAAGGAGTTTTGCAAACGCACCAAAAAAAAAAAAAACATGTTTGGACCACTCTTAGAATCAGGGAGGTTGGTGCACAGACGTGTGCAGGCTTCCTTGACTCTGAGTGTTGCAAATGCGCTTTACAGCATGTTTGCAACACTCCTGTGCCAGCACAAGTGACTTGTGCCAGCCTAACTCCAGGTTAGGATTGCACCCTGGGCGTAATAGCTCAAACCCTGGTACCATTAGTAGATTTTAAATAGTGTTACGCACTCAGGCTGCTCTAACTCTTCTATATCTGTTAGTAATGATGTTATAAGGGACGTGGTGGCGCAGCGAGTTAATCCGCTGCTGCTGGGCTTTTGACCGCAAGGTTGGAAGTTCAAGACTGCGTGACGGAGTGAGCTCCCGTTGCTTGTCCCAGCTCCTGCCAATCTAGCAGTTTGAAAGCACATCAAATTGCAAGTAGGTAAAAAGGGACCACTTTGGTGGGAAGGAAGCGGCATTCCGTGCACTACGGCATAGAGTCATGCCGGCCACATGACCACGGAAGCAGAACGCCGGCTCTACAGGCTTAGAAATGGAGATGAGCACCGCCCCCTACAGTCGGTCACGACTAAACCATTCGGTCGTGGGGAAACCTTTACCTTTAATGATGTTATAGGACAACACAGTTGTAGTCCTGGCCCATTTGCCACATGTGACTCAGGACCGCAGGCAGCCACTCCCACAGTCTGCCGCTGCCTCCCAACTCACCTCGCAGTACAGAGACTCGCACTACAGCCCTACAAAATCCAAAAGCGTTCCAATGCTTTTGGGCGACTTTTGCGTAATACTTCGGGTTTTCCTATGAAAACTGATATTGTTAAATGGCCCTCTAGAGGCATCAGACAGCTTCCGGAGAGCCAGGGGCACCGCGTGGGCCTGCCACCCTTGGGCATTTGCTCCTCCTGGTATAATAGCAGGGCCACCACTTGGAGGACATGGACTTTTGTTCAGTTTTCCACCAGAGCTTTTCCACTAGATAGGACAAAGGGATTAAATTTCCCTGGGTCTATTAAAAACTCTGTTCCAGATTAGTTACCATTCTTGCACCCTGGGCAGAAGAATTAGCCGAGAGGGTTAATGCCTCCGTTTGCCCGAAGATAACACCTGAAGATCTCAAGGTCGTGAGCTCGGGACTGCCGGAAGTCTCTGCGAGCAGCAGACCTTAGAAACTGCGGATGATTAAAAGCTGAGTTTCAGCTGCCTCATGGGAGGAGGAGTGTGCTGAAATCGGCTGCATCTCTGGTGGCAGCAGGGAAGCCTCATCAGCCAGCAGACGACAGACGGGTGGCTAAAGAAAGAAGGCTAAATCCAGAAAGAAAGATCTGTAGGAGTGTTGTTCTTGGAAGATAGAACATTCTGTAAATTGTAAAAACCTTTGGGTTTGTGAGAAAGTCTGCCTATGTAAACCGCCTTGAGTTTAATCATTAGAGAAATCTAGTGATATTAAGAAAGGCAGTATATAAATAAATGTATTATTATAAAAAATCTGAAAAAGGACATATTTTCTCTGAGCTGTAGCCAGTGAAATCTTATCCTCTTATGTACATTTGTACACTGGTTGCCACTGTGTGTTCTACAACTCCTTTGAAACCCCACATGATAAAAAGAACATCGTATTCATGACTCCAGTATCAAGGCCTGTTAATTATTCATCATTTGATTAATATTGTCAAAGTGTAAACAGAACGTACTGAAATAAACCAGCCCTTGTTTTTTCATTAGATCAGAGAATTTGGAACAAGATTTCCATCAGGATTTGGATGAAAGCAAGTAGGAAGTAACACAAAGGAGGATTCAAAGTATTACTGTTCACCGTCCTCACATTGTCAAAGAGCACAGCATGAATGTACTTAGGCGAAGGAGCAGATCAGCTGTTCTAGGCCCTGCCTTCATACTATGTGCATTCAGTAACTGGCATAAAACCAAGGGTCCCTGTGTGCACAGTTAGTACGTACGTTGGAGATGTATACAATCATTTCATGAACATGCACAGATCAGGTGGAGGGCCTGCTACTGCCAGTTAATCTTGAGTGGGTAGGAAATTGGTCCGATTTCTGCAAATACAGTAGGCCTGCATGACCCACAGGGATTCCGTTCCATAGATGCTGAAATTAGTGGACGCTGGAATCTGTGGATTTTTGGGGACCTTAACACTCTTAAGATGACCAGTACAGTGCTCCAGTCACCTCCAAAGACTTTCTGAGGCCAGAAGGGCTGTGCGCATCCTCTCCAAGCTTCAGAAAGCCTCCAGACCCAACCAGAGCTGAGCTTTGGTCAGGCTCAGAAGGCTTGGGGGTGGGGCTAGTCTGTCATCCGCAGATGCTAGAATCTGCAGGTGTTGGACCCATGGAAAATGTAAGGCCGCTGAATTGCCCAATAGCCATTCTTTTATTTGAGCATTCTTTTTTTTCATTTAAAAAGATCAAGATGCACAAAAAGTGGTTTGTTTTTTGCCCATTGATGAACCCGTCTGTTGAGCAATGTGATCAGCTTCCTTCCGTTCTGCCCAGTGAGTTTATTAAACTAAAATAGTACTAAAATAATACTTTACGTTGAGGGATAGAGTTAAACGGCTCGCTTGTCTGAATGATACATTTCCTTGCTTACTTAGGGGCATAGCTCTAAGGCAGATAAGAGATCATTATTTGGACACACAGAGTACATCATGCTTGCAGTGAAGCTGCTTTTCTATTTGTGTAAGTTCATTGTACCTCGAGGCCTAAAGTACTTCCTCATGTTTCTTCCGGCTAATAGGTCATAAATTATGACCCTCTCTCAGAGACGTCACGATCATTTTCAAATGTGTCTTGGAACACCAAATGTTTTGAGACAAGAACAGCTACAAGCAACAGCAGCAGAGGCTGACCTGACAGACGATGATACGATCTTTCTGAGGTATCTGGGCAGTCGAAATACAGCAGCCATTTCTGTTGCACTGACTTTCCTACTGAACTGGGGGTTTGCTTAAAACCCCCTGACAGAACTTGAAAATTGGTACTCTGACGAGAAAAGCCGCCAACAACATTACTTGGAACACGTTGGTGCAACAGCAAGGCTCTGCGAGGTGATGTGGCGCTAATTGGTCGAATGCCAAAGCTCAGACTGAAACTCAGACTGAAACAAATGCTTTCACATTAGTCCAAGCCGAGGCTCAGATTTTCACTTGACTATTTATTTAGCACCCTTTCTGGCTGGGTACTGCAAGTGCCCGGCTGGGCTGTCGTACCCCAGTGCAGCTCCAACGTTTCGTTATTGAGTTGAGAACTCCAAAGAAATTACATATGAATGCAGAACAGGCTGCGATGCTGGTTGCTAATTTGAATGAAAATATTCATGTTTGGAATTCACAATGGAAATTAGATGTTTAGATGATGCCAGCCTCATTTACTGCACAACCTACCTGCCATGCACTGGCATATTTTTTTTTTTAATATTGCTTGTCAGCTCTTTAGCTACTTTAGTTACATTATCTGTGTAGATCTATGGGCTCAATCCTATTGCCCTTACCACGGGCAGTACACCCATACCACCCGGGTAAGTGTTGTTTAAGGTGCCGTAAAGCGCCTCCAATGCCAGCAGTAACCCAGTGCAGTGCCACACGGGGGCAGCACTACCTCAGCACTGGCCAGGCGCAGCCTGGAGGTAGCACTGCTCGCCGGCAAATTGTGAATTGCTGCTCACTGGTAATGTAGCCTTTTGGGGTGGGGTGAGCTGGGGCGGCATTCCGAGGAGGGGGGGAGTGGAGTGGGACTGGCAACAACTCTCACCACTGGTTCCCAACCTCTGTGTAAAGCTGCATGGCCTTGCACAGAGGCCCTTGCTTCTGCACCAGCAAAATAATTGGCGCAGAAGCAAGGAGACCCATCGCCCACGTGGCACCCTTTTCCTGTAGAGCCTCCCACGGCTGCCTGGCTGCCCCAGAATGCATCAGTAGCCACCTGGCAGTCAAGCACTATAAGATTGGGCTCACAATATCTGTCTGTCTTTGTGTGTGTGTGTGTGTGTGTGTGTGTGTGTGTTGATTAGCTAAAGATCTGAAATACACACACACACACACACACACACACACACACACACACACACACACA
>JAJKFI010000019.1:3736938-3756732 GCA_029204185.1 Lerista edwardsae
CACACACACACACACACACACACACACACACACACACACACACACACTTTCATGTAGATCAGTGTTTCTTAAACTGGATGTTGTGCCTCCCAAGGCAGGTGTTCGCATTGTCATTTGTGATGCTACTCTCTTAAGAAAGGTGGCAACTGAACCAGAATCCCATGGATGCCATTAGTACGGCACTTCTGGGTTCTTGCTGTTGCCACTGCCACCAAATGCATGCAAGTAAAAAGGTTGATTTATTTTCCCATGTTTGGTGGCAGTGAGAACCTGGAAGTACTGTACTAACGGAAACTATGGGTCCCCAGTCCCATAGCTACACTCCTTAAGGGGGTAGTGCCTGACCAAAGGTTGGAAACCACTGAGGTAGACTGCTGCCCCAATCCTGTGAAAGGCCTGCATCAGTGGAATGTACATTCCATGACTGTAGTGGTGTAATTGGATGGGGGTTGAAAATGCGAAGTAGTGACAGTGTGACAATGTGCCGTGTAAAAGGTCCCTCCTCCTCATTGCTGGATCCATACAGGGTGGCAAAGCAATGCAGTGGAGATGCCTGCACAATTGTACTTTGTTGTACCTTTGTTTTCCACTTGTTCTGTAAGTGAATATCAATCCCTGGTACACATAAAGGGACAAGAGACAATTAAGGTATTCACCAGAATAACCAATCTTCCATTTAAAATAGGATAATGTTCTTTGTTTTTTTAAGAATTTGATGGGTTTTGTGGTCACATTCTTTCTTATGTCATTATGGGAAAAGATGCATGTCTGCACTATTAATAGGTGATTACACATTCAGAAATAGTAATGAGAAAAGTCTGAGACGAGAACAAGTCTTAACGGAATGAAAGAGAGGGGGGAGAGAGAGGGCTGCTGGTCTACTGAACTTTAATAAATCCTGATTTCCTCAAAGAGGTAATTGGTACATAAAGTAGATTGGGGGGTCACGATCTTTTTCTACCACCTAGTTTGTGAGAGAGAAGGTGCTCAGTGTTGCATACTATGATATGTAGTGGGTCTATGAATATTCCTGTAGGCTTCTGAAAGAGCCTTACATCATTAAAAATAAATCAAAGTCGACATACTATGGACATTTTCTTGTATTAAATTAGACATTTCTTCCAGAATAAAGGCAACAGTTATTTCATTTTTTATAATATTAATGTTGTTAACGTTGTGTGTTCCCCCATCCCACACTTCACTGGCTATCTGTGAATTCATTTTAAAATACCTGTAAATTCCTAAATGGATCTGGACCAAACAATGAAAAATAATTTCTTTCACATTTAATCATAAAATAGAGGACAATATTATTGACTTGTGTGTTCTTGTAAACATTATTAAATATATCTGAATTTCAAGACTTGAATTTCAAGATTCTCAAATTAACCCTCAAGCTATAATTTGTATGTGTATTTTTAGTGTTAGCATTGTTACCTGTTGTACTTATGCCAATAAAGGTTTGGAAAATGAAATGACTTGCATACATACACAGAACACAGAAAGTGAAGTTAGCTAAAAAGAATAGTCACAAATAATTCTATATAGGGGGAAAAAGGTCCTCAGCATAGCTAGGAAGACTGTTTACTAGTCTGTAAACAGGTATCCACTGATTCAGTATCCGTGGTTTCAGTTATCCACAAACACCATGGATACTGGGATGCTTATTAAAAAGTCAGGGGAACATTTAAAAATTCTTTTGTTAAAACCTTGTTGCAGCAAAACCCCTGATATTCCCCTATCTTTAAATAACCCCCCCCCATTATCCACAGTTTCAGGTATCCACGGTGGGATCTAGAATGGAACCCCAGTGGATACTGGGGCATGCCTGTATTTGTGAATCATAACTGTAAATTACATAATAATGGACACTAACTGCACCTCTTCCAGCCTATAGACCTTGGACTTCATCTTTCACTACTCTTTCTTCTTCTTTTCCTTGCTGTTATTACTTTTTCTTCATTTCTTTGGTACACCTAATACACTGTATACACATTCATTCACGTGTTTGAATACTGAGAGCGCAATCCTAACTTGGAGTTAGGCCAGCACAGTTTGGATGGCACAAGAGACACCGTAAAGCACATTTGGACCACTCTTGGAGTCAGGGAGGACGGTGCACATCTGTGTGCTGGCCTCTTTGACTCCAAGAGTGGTCCAAACATACTTTACCGTGTCCCTTGTGCCAGCCAAACTTTGCTGGCCTAAATCCAGGTTAGGATTGTGCTCTTACACAGTTTGCTAAGGCTGATGATTGATTATTTTATGGAACTCTTTGGTAAAATTCTTTCTTAATAAGTTGCTATGTAATTGAATTTGCTCCCTTCTCTGTCTGGTGAATTGATTGATTAATTGATCGTTTTGCTGATGCTGGTTTTGCCCCTAGTCTAAGCAGTGGTCTCATTCAAATGATTTAGGAACAGGAACTCACTTTTGATTGGCACTTGTCGGGAACCTGGAACCAGCCACAGAGCCCGTTAGGATCCGGAACACCCGTTCTGGTCCGTTCCCCCTGAATGACATCACTGAGTCTAAGATCCCTCATTCTGCTTATGGAGAAGGTTTGAGAGGGTTTGATCAGCCCATGCCCTCATAAACCATCCATGAATCAATTAATTTCCCAAATAAATAGGATAAGAACCAGTGGTAACGTGGGAACTTGTTGCCCAATGCTAAGCTTCCCTAGCACCCAGAGCTACAGCATTGCCAAAATGGTCACCACTGAATCCTAGGGGGCCAGGGAAGTGGCTGGAAGTCTCCTCGGGGTCAGGTAACATTGGGGTCCTTATCCTGTGTCTATCTACAGCAGCCCAAATAGATCTACTTTTGGGTCTATTTAGATCTGCGTTTGAGGGGGGGGAGAACCAAGGATACCCTTGTCAAGTTTCCCAATTCAGGAGGGGTCTTTGACAGCAGTCTCTACCCCCCGCCCTGGCCTGACCCACCTTGTGATCCACCCTCCAACATGCAGTTCCCCTTCCTCCCCACCTCCTCCACCTCTCCCCCCCAAAAGGCTTCCCATCACCCAGTGGGAGCTCTGCGATGCCTGCGATGAGGCTCAGTCAACTGAGGCACTGTGGGTTCACTGTCAGAGCGCCTTACAGCATTCTTCTCAACACCTGGAGTTGGGGGTAAGCTTGGAGTGAAGGCTGTAAATGTCTTATGATTGATCATCCCAGACATGCAATAGAGCACTGTATTATATTCATGGGTTCCTACCCAGCAATGCCATGACTTTGGCATGCAACACACCGTGTAGGACAGGACTGCGTTCTCAACATTTAATTCTGTTCTTAATTTTTGTCCAGTCTCTGCTGCAGTGTTTCCAGTAAGGGTTTTCTTCTTCTTACATACTGTTATTTGCTTTCTAAAAAATCAAAGTGCAGCACAAAATGAGAGAAAGGTTAATTTTGACAGCAGGCTGTTGAGATGATTTTGTTACAGAATATTCATGACTTAATAAAAATTTATGAATGTAATACAAATCAAGTACCAAACCCCTTCAATTCCATTTTGAAAGTACATTCTTGCTGAAGCAAATAATAATAGGTCATTTTAATATATGACCTTGCCTGTTAATCTTCTCTGACCATCAGTACGGCAATCTAATCATATTTAAACTCCAGAGTAAAAAACTCATATTAACATCATTAGCGGAAGCTAGATCCATTATGCGCCCTTTCAGACTGTTCTTGCAGATACTATTATTTACATTTTTATCAGCTCTTCCTGCAACAAACTGACAACTATGAATCCAGATTAGGGGTCAACCAGTCTTATGGCCAAATACTTGCCTGCCTGTCTCCCTATTCCTGAAGTAGCATTGTGGGAGAACTGGGACATGGAGCACAAAAGCAACCTTTTTATTCCCACACAAGAAAAGCCAGCTGGACCAGGGCTTTGGTTCATCTAGCCCAGCATTCTGCTACCACCTATGGTCCACCAGATTCCTCTGGAAACCTAAAGCTAGAACAGCATATTTCTCTCCCACCATTGCCCCCCGCCTGCAACTGATAGTCAGAGGCATACTGCTGCTGAACTGGGAGGTAGTGCATAGCTATCATGACTAGTAGACATTGATTGATCTTGTCAATCAAGAACTTGTCTAATCCCCTTTTAAGGCCTTGTCGGTCATGAACTTGTCTAACTGCTCGATCCAGTACTGATGGGCTCCCATACGAGCAGTGGTGCCCAAACAGCAACTGCTGCTTCCTGTGGAAACCGTGGCAGCCGCCAGTCTCCTTGAGGCCCCAAGGAAAGTCATGGGCTCCGCAAAGGGGCCAATCAGCTCACCACCAGCTATTTTGTTGGCGGCAAGCAGAGCAGCACCACGTTGGGCTCTGTGGCCCGAAGCAGGGCATAGGTTCTAGTGGTGGCCTCCACCACTGCTATCACCCCTGCCTCAGCCCACTCTTCCTCTCCCCCACCTAGACCCACCTCCCCCACCCTCCCCACACGTCCCAAAAAGCAGCTCTGATGTCCAGCAGAAGCACTTACTTCTACACCCGGTGCTGGGCCCAGCCTTAACTGCCAATGGCCCAATGCCAGCAGTAGGGCCTCTGGTGGTGGTGCAAACATGCTTTACAGCATGTTTGTGACACCCGGAGACTTTCTGGGCCTGTGCCAGTGGCTGGCCCAAATAGGATTGGGATCTAAACCCCTTTTAATGTCATCCAAGCTGGTGGCCATCACTGTACCTTGTGCTAATGAATTCCAGTTCTCTGTGAAGCAGAACCTCCTTTTCTCCATCCCCCAACATATTCAAACTCAACGCACTGGGAAGAGACAGTCTCTATCAGTTGAAAAAACAGCTGTATGAGATCAAACTAGAATGACATTAAACACCGATTTAAACACCGATGAGTAACTGCTGAAGATTTTCCCATTTTCATGAAATCGGCAGCACAAAGGTCCTGTTGGAGAAAATGGAACAATGAAGTCAATGCAAAACTGGCCGGCTTGGGTCTAAGGCGCACAAGACAACTGAGCGCAAGGACCCACCTATTGTCAGAAGAAAAATGTTTTAAGCAAGATTGGGACCACCTCCTAGTGGAGGCAAAGTGGAAGTGCTCCCCACTTTTCTTAGAAATTAGGTTCCCGGCCAAATTTACAATACCTACCTATTTTTATATATTGACTGTCCTCAAACTGAGTCGCACATATATGGCCACTCGCTGAAATGCGCAACCTACTGCACAGATGAAAGGCTGTTTCTTGAAACTACCACCAGAAAAACCTCATTAACTGCTCACTGGCAGAGCAAGACCCCGTATCGCACATTTTTTTCTGTGCCCCAAATATGCAGCAGCCAGAGAAAGATATTTGAAGAAGTGGTTGCAAAAGTATTAAACACTTCCAGATCCTTCAAAACTAAAGTTGCTTCTGAGCAACCTTCATAAAGAGTGTGTAGTGGATATGGCGAATTTCTGTTTTGTTGTGTTTTTAACTTCAAGACAATAGGTCTATGGCTTTTGGGCTAAAAACCCTAATAAAATTTTATCTTTATCTGTGTGCTGGCCAAGCGTGGCCCATACATACTTTATGGTGTCCCTTGTGCCGGCCAAATTTTGCTGGCCTAACTGTGCCGGCCTAACTTCAGGTTAGGATTGCCCCCTACGGATCATTATTCAGTCCCTACACCATCATCCTAGTGCATTTCTGAAGGCTATATTCTTACCTATGTCACACAGAAGAGATGTGCTGCTGCTGATGAAATCCTCCCCCTCCCACCTCCAAACTGCCCACAGTTCCTCCCCCAAATCGCCCTGATCCTCCCCCAAACCACCACCATTTATCTGCTCTGGCATGGCCTTTGTGGGTCATTGGTGGGCCCATGGAAGTTCCAGCCATTTGTCCCAGTGACTCTGGTGCACCAGACAGTGGTGCACCTTTCTTGCCACCATGACTGGACTTATACAAGATCCTCTGCCATAGGCCTAGGATAGAATATAGGTTTTTACAATGACAACATTCAAGCCATATTTTATGCCTACAGTTCTAAAGCTGTTTGACGCAGGTGTTTTTTGTCAGGTTCTCATAGGAGTGAAGAGCTTCACTGTTGATTAAAACTTTGTTGACCTTGTTTTCTGGCAGGTTTGACTAAAGGGATTTTTACCAATCAAAACTTAATATTTTGCTTGCCAAAATGCATCAACACACACTGCAAAGGGCAATTTCGAAATAATAAAGAACATTTAATAGTACAGCTAAGACTGTGGTATTTACATTTCCAGTACTGCTTGATTTTATATTTTCAGCTGTTACAATGGGAAAATTATATGCAGGTAATACAAACCTTTGCAGAGAAACAGCAAAATATCAACCCTTGATCTCACCATTTGACCAACTTTGATGGTTTATTGAGCAGATTTTCTTCACACAGGATTCTTATAGCTTCTGATAAATGTTAATAAAGAGTTACTTGGGTAAATTTTTTTTACCAATATATATTTTTTTCATATAGGTACAAGGGACTACCATGAGTTCAATGGCCCCTATGAATTAAAATATACTGTTGATCCCACCATCAAAAAGTACAAACAGAACTCCCTTGTAGCATGTTATCAGTGCTCAATAGAATTTGACACCAATCAATCAACAGTATTTATATATCGCTTTTCAACACAAAGTTCACAAAGCGGTTTACAGGCAAATCATCATCATCATCATCATCATCATCCACATGTGGATATCTGTGTCATAACCCTGCTTAGACGAGAACCAATAGTAGAATGGCTTGTATATGATCAATGCATATCCTACCATCAGATTCTGATCTCTTAGATATCCATAACCCGATCACTTTCAGCCATTGCTGACCACAGAACATACCATTCTGACTATACTGCATAATTGAGGTGGCTGGCACAAACTTCTGCGGCTGAGGGATCCCCAACCTTCAGGCATAGATTAGTTCTGGACCTGGCCGATGCTCCGCACCAGGGCCAGGCCTGTAGATTGCTGTCCCTAGTGCTGCCTTCCAACCCTCTGTACCACGCCCATCATGCCCCCACCGTGCCACACTCCATTTAGTAGCTGTTTCAGAGCAGGGTCTGGCTGTCTGGCGGGCCAAACGACTCTCATGCAGCTCCCCTCTGCAAGAAATGACCCGCCTCTGCTCTGCCCCTCCCACTCCACCGATGCAGCACCAGGGAGGCACTTGCCCCCCCCCCCAACAATTACAGTAGGACTGCCACTGGGACAGATTTTTCAGAAGAGGTGGCAGGAAAACCTATTCATCTGCAAAGCAGCAGTTAAGATCTAAGCCTCTATGTTTTTTTGGAAAATCTTTTATTAATTGTATATAAAATTATACTATATTAAATTATATTTTATGGTAAATTACATGTAATTTAATACTTATGAAATTACAAAATTTTATTAAATTGTAAATCTAGGTGTTGCTTTAATTTGACTTTGGGAAGATATAAGTGTCCTTTAATCCTGCAGGGTTTTACATTTTTGTTACAACAGCCTCTACAGTCACAGAAAGACCTTTTAAAAACATATACATTTTATACATTAAATTAAATTAAATTAAATTAAATGTTGGGAATCAATTTTAAAATCGGGTTTTGATGGGGTGAAAAATTCAACTTCCATTTGATTGCCGCAGAGGCGGTAATCAGACAGCCAAACAGACCATGGCTGCTCACCATTGATTTGGAATGTGCCCAGTGGAACTTCCATCTTCACTTGTTTGTGTAGGTAAACTGTGTCATGCTTAATTATGCTGAGACTGAAAAGTAAGCAACACAGCTGTGTCTATGCATATGTTTATAGTTTAAAATGCCGCTTCTTATAATTGCCTTTGTAAGGAAAGGGACCGGGATAGAGCTGTTAGGAAATGTTCTTGTGACTGGCAAGCTGCCTTCCACTTGCTCATGATTATTAAGCTTCACAAAAGGAAATTTGGAAACATGATGCTTTTAGGGGCAAATGTACCTTTGGATAATAGAACTGATGGGGAACCAAAAAACCAAGCAAATAAAAATCCACACTCACAGATAAGACTGAATGTCTGTAACAGCACTGGATAGGGGGTATCTAAAGAGAACCATTTCTTGTTGATTCCTTTGGACGCATCCTCACAACAGCTCTCAAAGGAACAGTGCTGATGCCTTGGGCAGCAGGTTATTTTAAGAGAGGGAGATTTGATGTACTGTACTTGCTTATGTGCGCTAGTGCATAAGAAGTTACAACTCAATCTTTTCTTCCAGCATTGATGCAACCACATTTTTCTGCATCTTATGGTGGGAGGGGAGGGCAACTGGACAGCCTGCAGTAGGTAAGTAAAGCAGTTCATATTTACCTTCTGGTAGGCTGCCTGATCACCAATGGGTATCCTCAAACATACACCACCTATTCTGGTGCTGTATGTCTGAAGAGAGGAAAGGAGAGGAAAGGCTTAAAAGGGAAGGGATAAAATCTGGCATGTGCCATTGTCACTGAATCCACTCCTCCCACCTCCTCCCTGCCCAATTCCTCCCACATGGTCCCTGTCCCTCCCACCCCTGCCATTGCCATCCCTCACTTGGAGGATTGTGATCTTGTTGCCAGTCCATGTACGCTGCCACCAGCAACTGTGCTAGCAGTCTCATTGCGCTCGCCAGTGTCATCAGTGAGTACATCCAGCCACATCACTTGACTCACGCCAAGATCCAGGTACTTCCACCTGGATCCTCATTATTCGGTCAGTGGGACATACATCCCACACGCTGTGCCTGAAGGACAGGATTGGGCAGTGTCTTGGATTGGTGTTTCAGTGCTCTGCAGGAGATGCCAAATTCGTAGTGGGGTTCTACTACGTCTTGTAGTGGGCTTCTTCTTCTGTGTTGTTGCAAGCATTTGACTAGGGCAGGGGTTCTCAAACTGTGAGCCGTGGCTCCCCAGGGAGCTGCATAAACCAGCTGGGGAGCTGCAGAAACCTCCTGAAAAACCCTCTGCCCTATACAATGTATAGAATTGTAGCCCTAATAGGGAGCCATGGCCAATAGCCCAATTGGTCAAGGCAACTGCCAGTTGAAAACGTTTGGGAACCACTGGGCTAGGAGAACTCAAAGTAGTAATTTCCTCGGTTCTTTTTGTCAGAATCAGGATGAACCCAGGTATGCCCATGGGCTGCTTTGAGCCAGTGAACAGGGCCCTGTGTGTCTCCACCTGACCATTTGTGATGAATGAAAAATGCCAACTGCTGCTACCAGCACTTTCCTGAGCCTCTTTTCCCCATGTGCAGTGCTTACCTTTGGTCCTCAGGAAGGGGAAAATATATGTGCAACATTGGTAGCATTATTTTCTGGTGGAGATTGGGGCTTCCCATTGGAAAAAGATGCCAATGTGGTTATGGACATTAAGCATCCAGAACCAAAGTTCAGCCTTTCAGTTATAGTGCACTATAAGCTCAAAAAGTTCAAATCTCTTTTATGTTGCAGTATGGACTGTGGTTACTAATAATAATAATGGACAAACTTAGGGCACAATATTAACCAACTTTCCAGCACCGGGTAAAGGCAATGAAGCTCTGAGGTGAGGGAACAAACATTCCCTTACCTTGAGAAGGCCTCCATGACAGCTACTTCACTGCAGAATGCAGAACATGCCTCACTGACACCACTGTTGGTTGGTTAGGATTGCACCTTCAGTGTTTCCCGAACTGTGGGTTGGAACCCACCAGTGGGTCATGACCTGTTTGTTGGAGGGTTGTGAAACTGACAAGCTGATAGCTGATAAGGAAAATGTATTGAGCCCTATGGAATGTGAAACTGAACTGCTCATGAGTAGGCAAACGTGCCTCTGTCCACTTTGAAGGGCAGGCCAAGAAGAACAAAATGCCACCAGAATTGCCCCAATCCAATGAACACAGGCCACAAAAATTACTCAAAAGGGAAGTCGTCCCCCCAAGCTGACCAGAAAAATTCATTCTTCTGAGACACATGTGTATGTTTACTAGGCAAAAGTGCCTTGGCTCCTATCGAAAGCCAGGTGAAGGGGGATGCAAGGCAACCAGAATGGTCCCAATCTGATAAATGTGGAGCTCAACGATAGCTCCAGAAAGCCGTCCCCATCCCATCATAGCAAAAGAGGCTTGAGCAGCTTTTGGTTTTAGTCTCATAAAGCTAGGTGGGGCCTGATAGAGAGTCATCTTAAAAAGTGGGTCCACGTAGGAACTACTGGCCTTACTGCTTACTCCAATCATGTTATGGCCCAGTTCCATCCTAGACTGGTTCTCAGGAAGCATGGCTGCTGGTGCACTGGCCACTGCATACTGTGTACTGGCTTGGGATGAATCCGGTCAAAAAAAGTAAGCATAGCAAACACTTCCCTTTGTGTCAGCTGCATTAGAGTCTCCAGTGGAACTCCTCAAGTCTATACCAACTCTTTTGCTGAGGAGACAGCTGGGAGCAGCCAGATGGGGGCTCAAGATACAGGCATGCCCCGGTATCCACTCAGATTCCATCCTAGACCCCACCGTGGACACCTGGAACCGCGGATGCTGGGGACACCTTTTTAAAGATAGGGGAACAGCGGTGGTTTTGCTGAAACAAGGTAAAAAAAAGAGATGTGTTTAATGTTCTGCCATATTTTTAATAGGGGTCCCAGTATCCATGGTATCCTTGGATAGCTGAAATTGTAGATACCAAATCAGTGGATGCCGGGCCATGCCTGTACTGTGAATCCACGCCCTCCCTGTCTCACCCCATTCACTCCACCCTGATCTACCCCACTACCAATGGTTCCTTGCCAGTGGCTGGTCTGCAGTGCACTGCTGGTGGCTCGTGGTCCTCTGGGTCTTGTACCATGACAGTGCTTGCATACAGTGAGGATAGGATTGGGTTGTTGTTCTTATAATGAGAACTATCAATAGCAATCATGATTCTTGTATAACGCGCCTCACTAGCATTTGGCATCCTTCATGAATATGCATAGTTTTCCTCGGAAAGGAAGGAGGGATCATCTTTTTGCACCACAATTACAGATAGCAGGTTTTATTCCAAAGCTAAGCAATCTTTTTGGTATAATTAAAGGGAAATCTTATCTAGAAGATTCAGCATGTTTGAATTAGATTAACAGCTCCAAAAGGGTTGCTAACAAATTCACATGGCAGAAGGACCATTCTATAATGATATAAATAGTTACAGATGTATTAATTTAAAGTCCACAAAAGTTGAGACATTTTAAGTCTCATTATATGGTGGGGAATCATCTGTAGCAATTTATCACCCAAACTGCTTTTCATCAGCAGTGAAAATTGCTCAAAGGAATTCAGTGTGTGGATTTTTTTTCAGGAGCTTTAACTTTGAATAAAATGATTGTGGACCAAGATAAGAGAAGATTTGTGTGGTATTCCGAATCCATAGTCCATTTTGCTTTAGCTTTATGAATTATTTGATATTGTTGTGGTCAATGCAATTCAGAAAAGCTTAATATCTAATGTATTAACAGAGAAGGTATTACGTGTGGACATAGTAACATTAGACAGGCTATTGAACACAAAGCTGAGTTCAAAATCCACTTTATTTTATTTGTATTCATTAATTTATCATGTGTTTCCCCATGCTGAATTATAACTATACTATACTGTACTATAACACAGTAATAGTATTCTACTAGAACAATTATTATACTATAACAATATATCATGAGACTAAAATAAAATTAAAACACAATCAACAAAAAATGTCCAAGTAATTTACAAGTTGCAATAAGAAGACCCTTTCTTAGACATGCCTCAACAATCACCTAAAACACATAGCAAGGGGTCAAGGGGTATTTCTTTGAAAAAAAGACGTTTTCTATTTTGGGTGCCACAACTAAGAAGGCCCTTTTCCTAGTCTAACTACAGCAAATGTGTCAGGGGGCAGAGAGATGGGCCTCTGAACTCTTCAGCCAGAATCTTCTGGGGAAAAAAACAAACAATGAGATTTGCTGGTCCTTGGTCCCAGATCATTTAGGCCTTTAAAGCTCAAGATAAGCACATTGAACTGAGACTAGACACAATCAGGCAGCCACTAAAGCTGGTAAGGCATAAGGCAAAATACTTCCTGCTCTCCTTCCCCAGACAAAACTCCAGGACGTTCATTCAATAGCATAGCTAGAGGGGGGCAAAATGTACTGCAAGTACTGCAGGTGCCGCAATGGCTTCATAAGTGGACTCTCCCATTTGCCTTTGGAGCCATTCTGTATAGCGATGGCAACATGCAGGAGACACTGTTTGGTTTGGCGAGTGCCTGAGCATTGCCGTCACCGTCCAGAATGGCTTCAGCGGCAAATGGGAGTTTGCCTGCTACAATTATAGGTTTGAACATAAGCAACGTCTTCATTTAGAGTGCTGGAGTACTAAGAGACACTCTATGTATTTTATCAAAATTCTTCCCCATTTTATTTATTCACTAGCTCTTCGTTACCCAGCGTTGCCCGGGTATTTATTTATCCCAAGCTTCTATTAGACAGGAAAAGGAATGAATTATATCCAAGTAATTTTATGTACAGGTAATTAAACATATAAGAACAGTATAAAAATTATAAAGTAAAACCTTTTACAAATGCACGATAATATTAATTTAATTTAAAACGTGACTATAAACAGCATTTTTAGTTTCACCTCCAGGAGCAAGAATAAATAAATGCTTGAGTGAACTCACCCTTGAGCAAGCAACATAAAGTTGTCCGTGGGAGAAACATGGCGATCTCAAATCCGCAGTACTTAATAGACTGCCCCTGTGACTTGTCAATCGTGATCGAGAATGCAAGTCTCACTGGAAATTGCAATCTGTGAAAGTTAAAAGGGAGATCCATCGGAATGAGTGTGATCCGTGGGATAAAAACTGTTTCACCCTCTCCCTTTCCTGTTAAGATCGTCGCTTCAATTACATTACCCAGCATCTTCTCGACATATAGCCTTGTGCCGTCACAAAGTTTTGGTGGGTCAAGGTTCCATACTAAAATAATTGGAGATCCCAGAGTTCTATTTGTTCCATTCGACTACACTTGAGCTTAAATGTCATCGGGACTGCCACCAATCAGCTTAGCGACCCCAAAAACTATGGATTTGACACTAATGTCGGTCATTTTGGACATTTTATTGTTCACCCCTTCTCACCCCCCATGCTCATGGGGGCTGAATGTGGACTTAAACGCATCAGGAGCGTCATCGTTCGTCTCAGCAACCCCGAAAACTATGGATTCGACACTAATATCGGGCGTTTTCAATCATTTTTACATGGCACCCCCTTCCCACCCCCACCCCAGGGGTGCTAGGGTGTCAAACCCCACAGTATTTGTTGCCAGATCGTAAGGCATATGTGTACCAAGGTTGGTGTAATTTGCATCAGGCGTTCCAGCAGGTCATGGTGGACATTTTATTTTGCACCCCTTTTCGCCGCCCTTGCTAATGGGGGCCGAACTCAGACTCAAACGGCATCGGGAGCATCACCACCCGCATGCTGAGAGGGGCCGAACATAGACTTAAATGGCATTGGGAGTGTTGCCGTTCGTCTTGGCAACCCCGGAAACTATGGATTCGACACCAATATCGGCCGTTTTCGATCATTTTTACACAGTACCTCCTTCGCACCCCCACCCCCAGGGCTGCTAGGGGCGGCTTACCCCCACAGTATTTGTCGCCAGATCACAAGGCACATGCATACCAAGTTTGGTGTCAATCGCTCCAGGCATTCCAGAGCCTATGCGGAACATACGCACACACAAACATCCAATTATATATATATAGATTTTAAAGAATTGGTGCCCTGCCTTTCTACCCCGTATCGGGGCACTCAAGGTGGCTTACATCAGTAAAATACAATCAAACAATACAGAATGAAAAATTAAAACATGGACACAAAATAGTTAAAACAAGATCCCCAGTGGATCCCTCCATATAAATTTACTGTCATTAAAAATGCCAGTCTGGCAGGTTAGATGCAAAAGGCCTCCCTAAATAAACATGTCAAGACCCTGCTGGAAGATTGTGAGAGAGGGAGCTGTTAGTTCTAAGGGGAGGGAATCCCACAACCATGAGGCCACCACCATGAAGGCCCTATTTCTGGCCACCATTCCCCTCACTTCACCTGGTGGCAGCAAAGTCAAAAGGGCCCTCTCTGATGATCTGAGGTTATGGGTAGGATTATATAGAAGGAGGCAGTCCCTCAAATACCCTGAGCCCAAGTCTTATAGGGCTTTAAAAGTCAAAACAAGCACTTTGAATTGGGACCAGAAACAAACCGGCAGCCAGTGTAGCTGCTGAAGCAGTGGCCTGACAGGCAGCGCAATGCTGCACGCCCTGTAGCATCGACACAACATTGTTGCGTCAACGCTAAGTCATTGGTGCCAACGGAGGGTGCTGAGTGGCACCCCCCACTACGCTAAAGCTCTCAAGCTGTCGCTATGAGTAGTGTCAGCTTGAGAGCGCCGACAGAGAGCCTCCCTTGCACCATTGAAACTGGTCGCCGTGAGGGAGGCTCTGTCCCGTTTTGAGATGGGGATTGGTGGGGGGGAGGGGGTTGGGGGCGGGACGTGGGTGGGTCCAGGATTCTGCCATACGGCCAAAACCTATAACCACTCGGGAGGCTGCACTGTCTCCTCAGATCTGCACCTGCTGTTTAGCAGGGAGCAAACATTCCCAACAAGCCTCTCCTATGCAGCATTGGATTTGGCACTGGCCGGCCTTGCTAATCCAGCACTGTTTAGGACTGCACTCTGAGTCAAAACGACAAGCCCCAGCAACCATACTGGCAGCTGAATTCTGCACTAGTTGCAGCTTCCAAACTACAGAGACATTTTACAGTTCCTTATTAAGGCAGTGGTATTCAAACCTTTTAGACTGGGACCTACTTTTTTGAATGGCATTCGTGTTGGGATCCACCGGAAGTGATATCATTAACCTGGAAGTGATGTTGTGGCAGGAAGTGACATCATGAAGCAGGAAGTACTGTCATTATAACAAAATAAAATGGCACTCCTGACTCCTTCTTGGACTGCAGCAATTGTACAACCAAGAAACATCCCTGACAGAAAGCAAGATGAGGACAAAATATGATGTAAAAGCACTGAACTAAAAACAAAATTTTAAAAAAAACCCTCACTTGAAAATTCAAACTGTTAACACTCACAAAAGGAATTTAACAAGAGTCAGGTTTGCAGTTTCCATGATGGCTGCTCCCAGCTTTCTGCAACCCGCCTGACATCAGGTCGTGGCCCACCAAGTGGGTCCCGGCTCACAGTTTGACTAACTCTGCATTAAGGTCTTATCATATGAAAGGCAGTTGTTATGTCATGGCTCAACTAAAATGGGGATATGTCCACTACCAGGAAAACTGAACTGCATCTCCCTCTGATGTGACAATGTTTCAGGAAGCTTGTGTCTAGCAAGGAACAAAACCCTTTCTCGGATTTGACATTATTACTTAGCCAAATTTGATTAAGCAGCAATTAAATTGTTCCCACTATTTAATGTTCTGACTTCAAGAAGCACTTTTTATGTAATTACTGGCAAGTTACTCTGGCTGGAGTTTTCTGTATTTTTTTTTTAAACAACCCGTTTATTTAATTTGATGCTATTATTGGGATAACAATTTCTGTGGGCTTTTAGCTTAAGGCCTTGTATGTCACCAACTCTGCTCATCATCTGACAGCACCCATTTACGGGTGACATTCCTTTTCTCCTCCTTGTCACGTATGCCAAATATGAGGCATCTTAATTGTGGAAGCAAACAGTCCCCTTGGGCCAGCAGCACTGCTTTATTGCAGGAACAGCTAGTTCGGCTTCTGGGTTGAAGTGAGAACTTCATTCTGAACTGACCAATTTGTGTCAGGGCTATTGTGAACCAATGCGATGGGACATGCAGGTTTCAGTATTGTAGAGTTTGCGAGCGATCTAAGATTTTCCAATCTGGTTTTCTAAACTAAAATTTACCAAGTATATTTACCTTGCAACAGGGCTGCTCAAATAAATCTGGTTAAGTTACTCCATTTAAACACATTGGCCAAAAAGGCACTCTGCTTAATCAAGCAGAAATCTTTAGCGGTAGCATAGCTACTTGGGATGGTGTCAAAGTAAGTATTGCAGGCACCACAATGCACCATGTAACGGTCCACTCCCTCTTGCTGTTGGAACCATTCTGGGCAGTTGAGCTGAGCTGGGAAGACTAGGGAAACCTTTGAGATGTGTGGCTAGGAAATGTGTTGGCACAATGGGAATAGTTTGCTGGCGCATTCATGCAAATGCTTGAACAGGGTTTCTGTCTTATGGTCTAGAGACCTGTCTTAATGGTCTAGAGACCAAGGGTACAATCCTAACTTGGAGTTAGGCCAGCACAGTTAGGCTAGCCAACACAAGGGACACTGTAAAGTATGTTTGGACCACTGTTGGAGTCAGAGAGGCTAGCACACAGATGTGCGCCATCCTCCCTGACTCCAAGAGTGGTCCAAACACGCTTTATGGTGGCCCTTGTGCCAGCCAAACTTTGCTTGCCTAACTCTGCCGGCTTAACTCCAGGTTAGGGTTGCATCCCAAGTCCCTTACTGTAGCCAATTGTCTGTGTGGACTATGAAATATACATTGTCTGGGTTGGGCAGTCCAGCTAGTGATAACTGGAAAATTCAAGCCAATATCTTATACCACAAAAAATGAAGGCAGTCATGGAAAATATTGCAGAGGAACACACAGATCACTCACAACATCTGTTTCAGCCTGTTGTGGCTTTTGCAGCAGGCTGGAGTTTCTTCGGGCTCTGAGGAAGGAGCAAGTCCGGTCCAAGGCTGAATGGGTAAGACTATTCATTGCAAGACAAAGCGAGACAAACAAAAGAAAACTTACAGCGGGCTGACAGGGTGGTGTGAAGGGTCCAGGGCTACTGTTAGGGTTGTGCAAGGTCATATGGGGAAGTGCTGTCTTAATCAGTGCTTAATTAGTGGGAATGCAGCACATAGTGGAGGAGTAGGGCTGTTGCGGGGGTGATTAGGCTGTGAAAACAAGGATGTTCCCACGGCCAGGAGGAGTGGGCCTTCGCCACAGGTAACAGTAATCAGGCCCAGGATGACCTTGTCCAATCTGCCGTGGACAGGGCCCTTGGTTTGTGACCAAGTCTCTGCTGCCTCCCATAGCAACAGAACTGGCAAGGACTCTGGGTTGATGGGAGGCAGACAGGCAGTTTCTGGGCCCTGCACAGTATCACACACAGTGTATGTGTCTGGACCTATAGGGGCTTGTGCCAGCACCATATACTCAGTGGCGTTATTCACCCGGTATGCTGGGCGGGACTTACCTTTGAGCGGCAGTCCGCCCGTTGCGTCACGCCGCGTTCCACCGCTTTCCCGCCTGCCCCGGCGGGCGGGAATGCGGCGGAACGTGGCGTGATGCAACGGGCGGACTGCCACTCAAAGGTAAGTCCCGCCCAGCATACCGTGTGAATAACGCCACTGCATATACCTCTCAGGTTTGGCGAAGAATCCAAGGACTGTCTGCCTTTTCAATAAAAGTTGAGTGAGGAGGATGAAAGGACAGAAGATGACACTGATGACCCAGAGACACTGGTGCTGGCTTTCGTTCCCTGGGATTCAACATCAGGATTGCTTATACACACAGGTGGGGTGTTAGGCTGAAATTTTCACAGGATGTTGGGAAGAAGAGGCAGTGAATAGCTGGATCTCCCTAAAGCAGGGTATAGTAGAAGATACCATGGCAGTGTGGGATGAACTGGGCACCCACAAACTCCCTTCCCTTCCCTGTCCTTATTTGAGGCATCCTAGGTTGGGAAGCCCCGCCAGAAACAAAAATCCAACTTGCCACTCGTTGCTTTCATTTTCAGTACAACTCATTCTTGCGCCTGATGGATTAATGTGTGGTTTTTCACAGGCTTCCTTCTAGGGGCTGAAGGATCATTACTCAATGCCATCCACAACCATATCAGGAGAAAGCATAATAACTGATTGGAATCTCTGCAAGAGACATTAGTCAGTGCTACATTAAGTAAGATGGGTAAAGAAACAGCTTCACTTATCTGGGTCTAAAAATGTCACATGTGAAGTTGAAGGATCATGTATTCAAAATTAATAACCTCCCTGTAAAACATCTTAATGTGCTGTAGTGGCGACACCCTGTCAAGTTCAGTTCACTGGTGGGCTGCCACTAATGATTGTCTGTTTTACATGGCTGGATACAGTTAGTCCTCGGAAACTGCCAGTGGCAATCAGTCTTCTTACAACGTGGTGGGATGGAAAGCTTCAATCACAAAGTCACTTGGAACCATACACTCAGAGTGCTCTATCAGCAAATGCATGCCAAGGTTTACAGCTTGTTTTGCCCATCTGAATTTTAAACGCTGTTGTGACTGATTATCCACTGACTTGATGTCCACTGATCTGACTCACCTCTGATACCAAGGTCCACCTTTAAATGCCTTGTAACAAGGAAAAAAGGGACCCAATCCCATTTTCTACCTTCCTACATTCCATTAGATTCCATTATTCACCCATCTAGTGGCTGAATGCAGTTTATAATGCATTTTAGGGTTACAATGAAGGAGCAAGAAACCTGGAAGCAGAGCCGGAGCAGGCTCTGATTGTGCCTAGGGCAGGGCTGTGATGAAAGACATCACCACGCCCTTGGCACAGCCTCACCACGCCCCCTGCTCTCAGAATCGCTCCATTTAGGAGGGCCCAACTCTGTGTGCTTTTCTCTGCTATGTGCCCAGCTCCTTCGCTGACACCCATGGCAGCTGCTACACCACGCCCTATGGGTGCAATGCCTCTGCCTGAAAGTGGGTTAAAGCTATTTTTCCATTTATTTTGGTATCCACTGGGGTTCTGGTAGGTTGGCAGATGCCCAGCAAGCTGAACCGCCTCACCTCCCTCTGCTCCTTCTCCCAAGACTGCTTTATCATAGGCAGGCAGGTTCATTCATCATTTCCCTTCCAGCTGGCTTTTGCTCTCCCCTTTCTCTTCCCTGCTCTCCCAGGTCTTCCCCCATGTGTGCTCATTTGTTTGAGCTCAGGCATGCCCAAAGAAGTGCTCACTTGGCTTGCCTTCAGGCTACTTCCCAGCTGCTGGACTCACAGTAAGTCCTTTCCAGCTACACCCACCCACCCCCAGTAAGTTCACAGACAGATATAATAACAATGAATGAACAAATGAATGAATGAATGAATGAATGAATGAATGAATGCAATTAAAATATAGAAGGAATAAAATACATAGAGACGTCAAATTGCCATGCTTGTCAAAAAGAGTATAGAGCCTACTGCAGGAGAGGATGATGAACATTTAATGAAGAAAATTTCAGACATATGGATTTTCAATTGTACTGCAGTTTCTGAACAGCTCGATTTGAAGACATTCTATGAATGATGACTTCAAGAATTACAGCTAATAAACATGCTGAAGGCTAGACACAATCTGATTCCCTGCCCAAGCTTCCCCACTCTTCCATATGACTGCTGCTTCATGTAAAAGGCTTTCCTGATCATGAATGACCCCTTGCTCTACTGGCAGCCATCCCACATGTGGACAGCTGCACTGGTGCATTGCACTGTATACACCTAAGGATGACTCTAGGGCAGTGATTCTCAAACCTTTTAACACCAGGATCCACTATTTAGAATGACAATCTGTCCAGGACCCACCAGAAATGATGACCAGAAGTGCCATCATTGTGACGCCAGAGCCTGCTGCTTTCTTGAGAATGCAGCAATAAGTTGGGTTATTTCTCAGCTATTTTCCATTAGCAAAGTGAATCAGAAAGAACAATAGCCTATTTACAACCTTGACACAAGCAAAATTACCACACAGCCCTCCCCC
>JAJKFI010000019.1:3759067-3774595 GCA_029204185.1 Lerista edwardsae
GAGAGAGAGAGAGAGAGAGAGAGAGAGAGAGAGAGAGTCTGAAAATGTCTAAGAAAGGTTCTACTAAGCAGCCCTTTGCTAATTGTTAGTGGAATACATTCGCCTATTTTGAAGAGAAATTTGTAGACCACCACCTGAGATCAGGAAGATTTCTTTGGAAGGACAGCTATACCAGCTGAAGAGCTACAGCTACTTCAAAGCTTGGAATCCTGTTATAGACCAGCCATCATAGGAACTCATGCCAGACTCAATCAAACAGTTTATGTTTGACTATATTGGGCCTGGTCCTATCTGACTTCCCACACCAATGCAGCTGCAGTGTAACCCTGAGGTGAAGGAACGAATGCTCCCTTACTTTGATGAGGCCTGCGTGACTCCCCCCCCCCATGCAAGATGCAGTTCACACCCATTGGCCTGGCTGAATCAGTGTTGGAAAGTTGGATAGGATTGGACCCTTAATGACAACAATTGAAGATGGAGTTCTCAGAATGGATTGATTACAATGAAATAGTAAGAATGTATTGAGAGACTGCTTGCACTGGGAAATTTTCAACTATAGTTATTGCACAATGGAGATTTCTGTGTGGGAAGATTTGATCTGTGTATTGGCCTTTGTCTACTTTTGCAGACGCTGTATTAAAATATTTTCTTTCAGTGCGAGTTAAAAGGTATTTTAAAATTCTAGATTTAGTGGTGACTCCTGAACTGTCCCAATTGCAGCACATATATCTATGTTTCACCTCCTCCACTTTGAATTTATCTTTTTCAAGTTCCCTTTTCAGAATATGGCTGACCTAGCAGTTCCTGCCTGCTTGATCTTACTAAGCTATAATTCTGAAAATCCATTAAAATTCTACTTGCCATATAGACTAAATAAAGCTTCCTTCGAGAATAAATATGAAGGGGATTTCTCTGAGAAATAAAGTTGCTACGATATGTTTTTGGGGAGGTGAAGGGATAGGTGTGCCCTGCTGACTGTACTCCAGAAAAATTATAGTAAAACCAGGACACTTTTCTGGAACTGTGCCAGGACCAGAAGTTTGTAACGTTGGGTAGCTGCTGATGGTCCAGGAACCTCAGAAGGTTCTACTACCAATCCCTAAGACCATTTTTGTACCCACACCCAGTGGTGTCATGCAGCCAGAACGCTGGGCGGGAGGAACGGGTGAGCAGCAGCCCGCCCGTTGCATTCCGGTCCGTTTCACCGTCTTTCGTCCGTTTCGCGGGGGCGGGGAAGACGGTGAAATGGACTGGAACGCAATGGGCGGGCTGCCACACACCCGTTCCTCCCGCCCAGCGTTCCGGCTACATGACACCGCTGCCCACACCTCATGCAATATGGAACAATGGCCAAGTGGTAGTGGAGTGATGTTCTAGGCCAAGTGGGTCTGCCATTGCCTCCATTCTCCCATCTGAGTTGCCAACATCTGGCAAGCCGTGGGGAGGCCAACCAGGTGGGAAGGGGACTATGGAATGCAGATATTCTAAAGAACATCTGAAATTAAATACCAGCCATGTTCTTTAACTCAAAAGAACTCTCAGCAGTCACTATTTTGCCCCATCTCCATCAATCTGGGGAGCAGAAGTCTCCAAACTATGGCCCAGGGGCCAATCTGGCCTGCCACAACATTTTATCAGGCCCGCAGCAACTTGTTTTTTTGGTCATAGTATTTGCTAATGTTTGACATTTTTATTCATTATGTACCAATCAATCAACAGTATTTATATACCTCTTTTCACTACAAAGTTCACAAAGCAATATACAGGCAAATAATAATAATAAAGTTATTATTCATTATATGCAATTTCTCAGTTACACATGTATCATTTGTCAGTTTAAGCATGGCATGCTTTTTTATAATTGTCACATTTTTCTTTTGTTCTGAATCATATCGGGCTGATTTAAAAAATCCATGTAAAATTTATTCATTCACTTACATTTCATTCATTCATTCATTTATAAAACTGATATTTCAGCCTGCAAAAATGTATAAAATATATGACGTGGCACACGTACTGAAAAGTTTGGAGACCCCTGTGTTAGAGCATGTGAAAATATAAAGTCAAATGTAATATGTAGAGTCAAATATACATTAATTAGTTGTAGATATATTAAATAAGTAAGCATGTGTAGATGGATAAGGATTTCCAGACCCAAGAGTGATTTTCAGGGTCCCAGTGCACATAACCAGCTTAGCTCTGGAGCACGCAAATCATATTGAAGAGAACTCTTCTAACCATGTGCAGTGTGAATTTCTCTGTAGATGAGCACAACCAGCCTATTGTGATTTAGGATGCAATCCTAAACTGAGTTCAGCCAGCAAAAGCGAAGACAAGAAAGTTTGGCACAAGGGACACCGTAAAGTATGTTTGGACCACTCTCGGAGTCAGAGAGGCCAGCACACAGACATGCGTTATCCTCCGTGACTCTGAGAGTAGTCTAAACACGCTTTATGGTGGTCCTTGTGCTGGCCAAACTTTGCTGGCTTAGCTTATGCTGGCCTAACTCCAGTTTAGGATTGCGTTGTCAGGAAGAACTGCATTTGTTAAAATGCAAAAAAATAAAAATAAAAAAGAAGGAAAAAAATCAAGAAAAGCCACTTTTCCCACTTTAATCATGGTAATTGAGTGCTTTGAAATGATTAACAATAAGCATGCAAAACAATTTGTGAAACTATATTATATGCATAATTATGTCGGTCACATGTGTTGTTGTGGACAAGTGTCCTAAACATGAAGTTCTGAAGACACAGCAGGTGGTCACAGCGTAGGAGGTGAGAGGCAGTCGCAGACCTACCATTGGGCAAGAGGGGGGGAGAATTCCCAGATGCTGGAGCTCCTGGGGCAAGTGGAAGGTGGCACTGACCATTGGAAATCCTGACTTCAGAGGCTTCACAAGGCATTGCTTAAACAAATTTACTTATTTAGTTTCTCATACAAGAGGCTCATCTATCAAGGCCTTCTCATACTTTCAGGCCAATCTCTGAAGTTTGGAGGATCAGGGCAGGAGTATACTCTTTTCAAACCAATGAAAGCAGAGATGTTCAGGATGATTGCCTCTGATGCTAATTTCTCCATGTGCATGATACAATTACAGAATCTGGCAATGCACACTGCTGGCGTACCACAGGAGATGGCCTTTGAGGAGCAGGTCTACAGCTGTCATCCCTGAATTACAAGCAGAGCTAGCAACTGCTACAACTTCCACTCTTTTTTTGCCATTAAAACCGAAGCTTTATTTCATGCCTCTCTTGAGCATGTCAGTCACTGCTATGCGGCCTACTTTTAATGATCTATGAGACAGACAGGATGTCACCTATTGTTAAAGAAACACAAACCACATCATAACAGGCAACCTACAATTTGCAAACACACCGCAGCCCTTCAGGCAAGGATTCATGATCCACGTTACATAATGACTCACGTTTATTACTTGAAAAATGGCAGGTTCCTTCCTCTGCGAGGAGGGCAGGCACAAAGACATCATTTCACATCTCTGCAATGCTCTCGTCCTCCTTAATTGCTTCCTTTCTGCCCTGGTAGATACAGCAATTCCCTAATCTGCTTCTACTTTCTCATGTTCTCAAAGGCTTCCTTGTTGAATATTGTAGGTTTGCTTGCATGGGGGGAGGGCATTTTCTCCACTGTGCTTAGGCAGTCTTGATTAGCATATTCTGAACAATCTCAACATAATGCAAACCGGAAACTCGGCAGTGCAACCAATGTGATACCAATGACTTATGTGTCTCTCCTGTAATTTGGTGGTATAAGAGATGTATGTTGAGCTCACGTTTGTCTACCACATTTTATGCCCTTAATAAGAATCTTTTTTTTTCGTACTTGGCATAATGATCATTTCTCCCTTGGTAAGCATGACTATAGATGAACTGTTGATGCAAAGAAAGAAAAAAGCATGTAAAGTAAATCCGTTCACACTGTAAATGGCTTTGTAGATTTTTTTCTCTCTCTGTGCATTTATAAAGCTGCTGGAGCCTCCCTTACTAATTCATGGGTGGGGAGAGTATTGACATTGTTCAGGTACTGCCACAACAGAAAGAAAGCTGAAAAAATGAAATCTGCGGAATCTAGATTGCTGGTGATTGGCTCTTATAGCCCAATCCTATGCTTCCCCTACCCCACTGATGCAGATGCGCCAAAATGGCTTGCTCTGTGTCCTGAGGGAGGGGAGCTTGAAGTCTCCTCTGGGCAAGGGAATGTTTGTATGGAAATATGGGAAAGCCTCCATAGCTCAAAGGAGTCTACCTGGACCTGTGCCAGGGAAATTGCTGGAAGAGGTCTATGTGGTCCTGGGCTGTGGTATTGGGTCCAGGACAGAGGCTGGATTCGGAAGCCACTTCTACCACCAAACCCACTCCCTTCTCATATTCAATCTGTCATCCTTCCTGTCACATCACCACCCCAATCTGTCTTCCTCCTGCCCCATATTAATATCCCCCACCAACTTATATGTGTCAACAGGTTACTACCATTACACTGCTAGAGAGAGGCTGGCACAGTGATCTAGTGGGAGGGAAACATTTGTCCAAACCATGGATTGGCAAAATGAAAATGATCCAAGGCTGTCATCCTATGCACATTTATCTGGAAGTAAGTCACATTGACATCAGTGGGGCACAGGATTGTGCTGCAAGTACAGTGGGTGCTTGATATCCATGGGGTTCCGTTCCTGAAACCCCTGTAGATACCACAATCTGTGGGTATTGAAACCACCACTGAGAAGGCCCTATTCGTGGCCGCCATCCCTCTCACCTCTCCTGGTGGCGGCACAGTCAAAAGGATTACAGGTGAGCCTGCATCATTCAAGGGTTCAACGTCTGTAGATTTCATCATCCACAGATGCTGAATGCCCCCCTCCCCAGGAGTGCCCACCTGAACCGTCTGCACCTGAAACTGCAATGACTGCCCAAGGTCAGAATCGCCATTTAGAGGGGGGAAAACCCTGCTGTTTTTTGTTGCCTCTGGGAAAGGGAGCTCAGCTTTGGTTGGGTTTGGTGGGTGGAATTGGGCCCCAGTTTTAAGTCCAAACTAGAAGCCAAAAAGTAAGCAAATACATTATCTCAGTATATTTTTATTGCATCAGTTCATCTGATTTGCAGTATATGTGTATTAATTTGTTTGCAGTTTGACTGCCACAGCAATACTAAAAAACATGGGCATGCAAAATCTACACTGCATAGATTGCATTGCATAGATTCTTTCATTCTCCATTTTTTTCCACCTCCATCTCTTCTTTATTACGTGTCAACAGAAAGTAAACATTACATTAGGCCTTGGAGTTAAAAAAAAAAAACTCAACAGAAAACACAACACTCTTCTTGGCACCACTGGTAGTGCTTTCAAGATACAGGCATCGTCCTGTTTCCTCGGTTTGATTTATCAGTTTGGAATTCTCCCTTATGTAAAACACATTGCGCATCAAGCTTAACTTTCATTTCCCCAATGCATGTCTCAGATTGACCTGGCATGCACACTGCTCTGCTCGGTATCCAGCTAGATCAGTCATGCCAGGACGCATCTTATCAAATGGAAGGGGGATGCAATCGAGGATGACTGGTTTCATCTGATGTTGTGTGATGGGGCATATCAGGTGAAAACAGAACACAACTCTCCTCAAATTGTATTTTGGAGCTGTGCTTTAATAAAAGGAATGTTGTCTTGTATTGAATTAAAGGGAGACTGTTATTGCATTCTGCAGCCTGTGTCTAGATGGAGGTTGCCACCAATAATGACTCAAGATTGGGAAAGGGCCAGATTTGCAGAAAGCAGGCCTTTCAGGTGAACCGGCCTATCCAGGAGGCCAATTGAAGTGGTTGCCACAGGCAGCAGATTGGTGAGGGGGGGAGGGCTTCATCTCTCCTTCTTCTCTGTCTGTCTGCTTGCTTCCGTGGCGGCGGCGGCTGCTGCTGTTTCTCCACCTTCCACTCCCAGGATTGGAAGAGGGGGACAGGGAGGAAGAGGAAATGTGGAGGGGAGGGGAGTGCTGAGAAAGCACATGGGAGAGTGAGAGGAGCAGAAGATGGCACATCATTGGGTAAGGGGGGAAGCACTTGGCATGCCAACTTGGGCGTCAGGAGGTCTAGGGCTAGACTTGACTCGCACAAATATGTGCATTTATTTATTTCTGGGCCTCCATTCAGTGCCACTGAAGGGGCTATGAAGACTATCCCCCCACTGGCAGTCTCCAGCAGCAGCAGCAACCTTCCAAGCCCCCAACCCGAGTCACTCACAGACAGTGATGGGATCAGCTAATGACTCGGGGGAACGCTGGGCGGGCAGCAGGAAGCTGGGTGGGACTTCCGGGTGATTGACAGCCCGTCCGTCCAGGTCCTCCGCCCGCCCGCCCGCCGCACAGGCTGCCCCTGGGTGGCGCACCCCGCCGCTGCGCGCCCTGGCACCCGGGGGCCCCCACCTGTCCCCCCGGCGAGTGGGTGCCCCCTCCGAGGCCAGGGCAGCCCGTGCGGCAGGCAGGCAGGCGGCGGACCCAGACGGACGGCTGTCAGTCACCCGGAAATCCTGCCCAGCCTTCCTGCTGCCCACCCAGCGTTCCCCCGAGTCGTTAGCTGATCCCATCACTGCTCACAGATCAAGCCCCAGGTGACAAGCAAAGGATCGGCCTCATATCCCACCTTCTCCAAGTGACAATGCAACAGGATTAGTCCAGAGACAAAATTGGCCACCATCCTCTTGTCTGGCCATGGTTCCACCAATATCCCATGAGCCTCACACTGCACAAGCTGAGCCTAAAGCTGGGCCCTGTACCCCAGCCTGCCAGAAATCTTTCTTTTTGACCTAACATCTCTATACCGTGTTAGCTCCTAACCCCAGGGGGGAATGGTGAAAAACTGCTCTCTCTCTCTCTCTCTCTCTCTCTCTCTCTCTCTCTCTCTCTCTCCCCCAGTCCCCAAACAGAGTGTTGTCTGCTAAAGAATCATCCTTCCCACCACATAACCAAAAACACCTACATGGAAGAATGTTGTAAAGCAAACACCCCAGCGCTACACATACTCCATGACACACCTAAAGCTGCAGTCTTTGCTCTGGGGAACCCACAACTGCTGCCTATGTATGAATCCCCCCTTAACAGAAGGAACCGTCCTGTGTCTGCTACTTCTTGTGAACCTTCCATGCATCAAACCACATTATCTGTCCCATCTCCAATTGAATTCAGCCTCTACCAGGCTTGCCTTATCCTTGCTCCAAAAATACCCTGGCCCTACAGCAGGGACCAAACTGTCAGCCGTGGCTCCTCAGGGAGCCATGGAAACCAACCAGGAGCAATTGGAGAATTCTTGCGAAAACCCACCATCCTATACATGTATGAGATTGTAACCCTAATGGGGAGCCGTGGCCAATGGCTCTGTAGGTCAAAGGAGCCACCAGTCAAAAAACTCTGGGAACCACTGCCCCTCAGGCTTTGCACTAGGGAAAGCAAGGGGCCCTTTCTCTGTAAATATGCTATATCAAGAGCGTGACTGTGTGCAAAGATACAGAAATGTGTTTCTAAGATGGTTTAAAAAGCCCATGCGCTGTTCATACAAAAAAAGTAAAGTCTTTTCAAAGAACAAATTAATTATGGGGGGGGGAACTGACATCACCCCGTGACTAACGTTGGCCAAGACACCCCTATTCAGAAAATTCAAAAACGGTCAACTACTCGATGACGTCCATACCAATTAAGATGAAATTATTAGTTTTGAATTGTCTTCAAGCATCCCACTCTACTTCCAAAGCAATGAATCATTAACAGTGGCAACAGTGCTTTGCAGCTATCTTCAGCTAAATGCAGATACAAGTACGCAGTTTAATAAAGCTAATGGAGTGAGGAAAGCTAGTATTTATAAATGTGCTGGGAAGTACTGGCCAGGCTTGGGGTGAACAGGAAGGTGTTCCAACAAGCCGACAGTTCTCAGGCATACATTGTCAATACGCGCCACTCAAGTTGAACAAAGGCACAGTCTATCAAGATGTCCATTGAATTGGGCAGGAGCTGCATTAGTACCCTAGTCCAATGATTCTCAAACATTTTAGTACCAGGACCCACTTTTTAGAATGACAATGTGTCCAGGACCCACCAGAAGTGTTGTCATGGTTGGAACTGCTGCCATTGTGATGCCAGAGCCTGCTGCTTTCTGAAAATGCTGTAATAAGTTGCGTTATTTCTCAGACATTTTCCAATAGGAAAATTAATCAGAAAGGGGGGGAAGCCTATTTACAATCTTGACACAAGCAAAACAACCACACAGCCCTCCCCCTTTCCAGCATCCCATCTTCCCATATTTTTGATATGGCTGCTTTAGGTGCTTCACAACCCACCTTCACAACCGAAATTGGTTCGCAACCCACTGGTGGGTTCCAACGCACAGTTTGGGAACCACTGCCCTCGTTTCTTATTCAAAATGTTGCTCTTGGGAGCAGCATCCACTACCTTTTGCTATGCATGCATCAGCATTTGCTCTTTTTTTAAAGAGCTCTTTTTTTATTTGCTCATTTACTACCGTATATACCCACAGAATTGTCTTCCTCAAATTTCACCTGAACCTGAGAATTTAGCGCTTTGCCCACCCCCAGGCACCCCACTGGCGCAGGCGCAGGTGGAATTTGAGGAAGACAATTCTCTGGGTATACAGTAAGAAAAAGATACATTCATATACAGTTTGCCAACATTAAAAGCACGATAGCTGATGCATGCACAGCAAAAGGTTGTGGATGCCTCTGGCCTGTGCAGCTGACGGCAGAGGAGGGATGAAATCCTTGATATCCAATGTGGTGCATCGGACAGTGTTAGACTTGGACCAGGAATGTCTAGGATCAAATCTCTGCTGGGTCAAGTCCCTGCTCAACTATGAAGCTCACTGGTAACCTGGAGCAATCAATTAAGCAATGACCCAGTTAATTTCAATCGAATTCTTTCAGAGCTGTGTTGCAAAGTATTATGTGCACCATCATGATACCTTCAGAGGAAGAGCAGGATACAAATGTGTGAAATAAAAACTATCTTTCACGTCATCCTATATTAAAGCAGTTGACTTGTGCCTTATGCACTCTAAATTGTATGTACTCAATAATTTTATCTTGAAAATCTCTTACATCCAAAACATACTTAAAGCGCAATCCTAACCTGGAATTAGGCCGGCATAAACTAAGCCAGCAAAGTTTGGCCAGCACAAGGGCCACCATAAAGCATGTTTAGACTATTCTCGATCAGGAAGGATGGTCCAAACATAGTGTACGGTGTCCCTTATGCTGGCCAATCTTTGCTGTTTTAGCTTATGCTGGCCTAACTGAATTTAGGATTGTGTCCTCACTGTCTCATTAAAAATTATGGGAGACAGCCAGGAACAGATGCCAACTGAGGGAGCAGCAGTTTCATACGCTGATCTCGGGCTGATTCTCAAGCATGTATTTACTAAGTGGAATGGTGGAATGGAATGGAATCACCTGCACTATTTAAACCTTTGTTTATGCTGGGGTGTTTTTGTTTTGTTTTTGGTCAAGTGCATGTAGTTGTATTTGCACAAGTTAAGTGTACCTAAAATATGGGCTGACTGTATTTATATTTAGCCATGGAAATAGATCAAATTAGTACACATAATTAGCGGTCACAACAACCTAGGTTCCATTCACTTCTCAATAAAGTAATATGGCAATTATTTGCTTTTGCGGAATAGCTTCCAAGATCTGCTGCTGTTCCTAGACATTGTGCCAGACATTGTGACATTTTTTCTGTCAATATTTGATCTGAAGCTGTATTGTATCTACAGAGGTTTTTTTCTCTAAACTTTCACTTTTCTCACAGTTCAAACTTTTCTTGAAATTCAGTATCATTTATTCCATCTCGGAGCTTTTGTGTGTGTGTGTGTGTGTGCGCGCGCACGCGCGTTTGTAATAGTTGGTGCATACAAAGAGATGTTCTTATTGAGTGATATATAGAATACAGCAACAACTTTTTGCCTCATGTGGGGTGCTTTTTCCAACTCCCAAAATATTAACACTGCATTCCAAAGCAGTTTTTAGACAAGCGATATCCAATGTCACATGGTCCTACAAAGGGTCCAATCCAGAGCCCTCCAGCATGAGTAGAACAAGTTTATTGCTCGTCCTGGTGTTGCACAAGGTGCCGCTGGCAGTAAGGCATTACTGCGCCCATCCCATTATATTGTGCCATATATGTGCCATAGACAGTGAGCAGGTTATCTCAGAAAGACCATCAGCCAAATCCAAGTATTCATTCTTTGTCAGAATCAGTTATGCCCTAAGCCAGAGGTTCTCAAACTGGGGCGTCGCAACACTCCAGTCTAAGCAGCCCTGTCTCTGGCCCCTTAAGGGGTGGGGGAAGGGGAAGGCAACAGTAGGGGAAGGAAGCCCAAGGTGCTTGAGAACCAAGGGCTTCAGCACGTTATGAACAGAAGTGTGTGAAAATGGCATTCTTTCTTTTACTCATAAGTAAGCCCATTGTGATCAATAAGACTTGAGGCTGTAATACTACTATGTAATTAATTGGAAACAAACCCTTCTAATTAGAACTCTTCCCCGCCCCATGGGTGAACATCCTGCAGACTGAGACAGAGTGGTCTGCCAAGCCTTTCCTGTGAGTCCGTCAATGACCAGGGACAAGAAGTTGTCCCTGCCAGCAAGGAAATCTGCCAGCAAGGAAGCACAGCTAATTTGGTCAGACTTCCTCTTCAGCAACATAATCTGGCAATGAAAATTAGCAGATTTATGATGAAGAATTTCAGTGTATATTGCCTCATAGTTTTTAATATGCATTGAACAAGAGCACTGTAGTAAAAGTCAATTCATGCAACCTTAAGGTCATTGTGTCTCATTAAGGTCGCAGTCCTAACCTACTTTCCAGCACTGGGGTGAAGGCCATGCAGCTCTGCAGGATGCAGCACATGCCCCATTGGCACAGCTACATCAGTGCTGGAAAGTGGGTTAGGATTGTGCCCTTAGAGACCTTAATAGCCCAATCCTAACTAATTTTCGGTATTTAGTAGGCTTTAACTTTGCTGGCTTCTTCCAATGCAGAAGAACCAGTGAGGACACAGACAAAACATCAGCAGTAGGGGGAAGCATGGGAAGGTGCGGGAGAGAGCCATGCACTTACTTCTTTGCTGTGTTAAGAAAATCACCACCCAGTAAGCAGATGAGTAGAATGAGGGCCTTGTTTCTCCACATTACACAACTATTGTGTACTGGGTTTTTATACATTCTTAAGCTACACATTGCACAACTAGTGTTCTGGTGACAGGATGCACTTTATGACTATGGCAAACGGCCTGCCAGCAGTGCACAGAGCCATGCACTTCATGCGCCTGCCTCTCCTCTGGGGAGACCCCAGTAATGATGTCACAACCTTGTGTGATGTCACTGTTGCAAGGGTGCTGGGGCATGATTTGTGATGTCACTATCCTGGGCACTGCTGCAGGATGTTAAAGCTCTGAGCTCACAACATGCTACTTATCCCAGAAAGAAATGCTGTGGCTAATTGCATGACTGATGTCAATGTTTGGCCCCTAATGATGCTCACAACCAGACATTCATGAAATATTATGCATGCCTTGTTCTAGGTCTTATTCATACCAAAACAAGCAGCTGCAAAGTGGTCACATTAATTTCAGCTACCTGGAATGTAGCTTGTAGTTCGTCGCCACTCATCACGTGGACCTGCCACTTCCCACGTAGATTGAACAGGCTCCGGTTGACAGTCCCTTGTTGAACAGCAAAAACAGCAGCACAAACTATCTTTGTGGCCAGGCGCTACCAGAGAGCTGGCCACATTGCGCAGACTCTAAGCCGCTTGAATTTCAAGCAGCCACCATCTGGCAGCTTGTTTGTGTGAATCAGAGCTTTAAAATCTGCATCTCTCTTGGGCACTGAGTAAATTGTGATTATCTCTATTCATGAGGAATTTGTTTATTAATTCCCAAAGGTAGTTACTTACAGTGTAGCATTTGAGTCTTTAAAACTCCATAAAAGTGTAGTGAGTAACTTGTTAATTGTAATCTATATGCCCAATAAAGTAGAAGAAAGTTACTAGAACTGCTGGATTCATAACGCAAGTCATAACCCCCTGTGCACAAGTGTGCGCGCATGCACACATGCACATAGGAAAAGAGTCTGCTTAATTTCCACGGTGTCATCTTGGCAAGTTTTGTTCTTTCGTTCTTTCTTTGCAAAATACTTCCCATATGTCATGTTTTTATCTCCTACTTTTCATAATGATCACATTACCGTCTGGAGATGTGGCTTTTTGTTAGCCTTTAGTCCTAAAATGCCCCACTGTGCACTGTTGCTTTCTAATTATTTTAAGCCTATCAATTAAAGTGTCTCTTTAGTGTTTACATCAGAGGCAGACAGAATGTGTCCAACTTGTGCAGGAAATAGTGGAGAAATCACTGAAGAAAAAATGATTAAAAGTAAAATCTCCCTACCCCCCCCAAAAAGTAATAATGATACCAACATTTTCTTTTCTTAATTACTTAAGACATTCACAGTTGGACATTCAATTTGTCTGTTTCCTAATTCTGATAAGCACACCTTTGAAAAACTTGCATTTGGATTCAATGTATACTTTGGGATCAGTTCACACAATGTACAGACCCCACACAGTCCCTTCAGGTTTATGTGAAAGCACAGATTGTATGAAACGGCACATGTATTTATCACTAGTAACTAGTGGGAACCAATGTAGTCAATCAGAATTAGAGCACAATCTTAACCTGGAGTTAGGCCAGCTCAGTTAGGCCAGCAAAGTTTGGTCAGCACAAGGGACACCATAAAGTATGTTTGGACCACTCTGGGAGAGGCCAGCACACAGATGTGCGCCATCCCCCCCCCCGACTCCAGAAGTGGTCCAAATGCGCAAGGTGCCCCTTTTGCTGGCTAAACTGTGCTGGCCTAACTGTGCTGGCCTAGCTCCAGGTTAGGATTGAGCCCTTACTCAATGTTTCATGAACCAGGAGAACAGGTTTACTTGGAATATTTTCACATTATGTTATTGGTCCACAAGCAGTGGTGTTATTCTACTGGTGGTGTTATTTTGCCGTTTGCGTAACCAATTACACCACTTGCGTACGTTACGCAAATGGCGTAACGCTGCGGAACACAACGGGCGGGCTGTCGATCACCCGGATGTCCCGCCCAGCGTTCTGGTAGAATAACACCACTGTCCACAAGGCACATTGTACAAACAGAAAAATGCACAGAATCTATGGCAATGCAACCCTATCCATATCTACTCAGAATGTAGGTCCCATTGTGTCGCTTCCTCTCAGGAAAGAGTATAAAGGATTACAGCATGAAAATGCTTCACACCAACTCCTAAAGCTCTTTCCATATTTATATGAGCACTTAGGCTACATCTCCAAGAGATGAGTTTAGGGCAAGATGAAATGAAAATTCTAGCATCAAGAAAGGTCAATTCTGGAGTTTCACAGGAAACAACATTAATACAAAGTTGAACTATAGTATCATGCACATAACATTTCTATTTGTGTTCCTAATAGATTATCTAATGAAACAATCACATTTGACTGATGAGATGAAAATTATATAGCTCATCAGCATAAGATATACCAACTGTTATAAATAAATGTCAGAAACGCAGTGAATGTTGACATTTACCTAAGATTTTAGGAGGCCATTGAAACTGACCTTTTACTTTGTTTTCCATCTGTCTATAGCTGTAGGGGTTAGAGACACAAATTGTAATCCTGATTGAATAAATATTTCCAAGAAATAATAATTGTGTCTTATTGCATTCATGAAGAACTAGTAAATGATGGGTTGGTAGGGCTGGGAAAGGGGGTGGTGGACATAAATGTGTCTCTGTTCAGCAAAATAAGCCATAGGCACAAACAGTGCCAACTTGATGTAGCTCATCCAGGCAATCCATACTATGCCAGATCCAGGAACTAACATATACTTGAAAATAGTTGCAATAGAACATATCCCTGCCCCCATCCTTGAAGAACCTGCCTTGCTTTTTGCCCAGTCATATATTGTACATGTACAAAGGTTGGGACTTTAAGAGTTGCAGTAGACTGAATGAATTAATGCCTACAACTGAATGTATAAAGAAACATAGTGGATATAGGGATGACACTAATACTGGTATTAATATTTACTATGTCAGTGCAAGTGAACGTTGTCGTTTCGGCTCTTTGTCCCATTACTCGACTTAACTATGTGTAGGTTTGTCAGAACGCGTGTGTGCCTTGCAGCTGATCAGCCGTGAAACCCCAAAATAGAAGCAAAACTAAAGGTGTTGTTGCCAACACTGCACATTCACATACATGTGTGTGTGTTCCCAGGTAAACTCCACACTGAGCAGCAAAGGTGCAGGGGAAGACTCGGAGAGGGTGCAGAGGGGCTGCAATGGAGCAGGCGAAGGGGCAGATGGGCAGCGCAATCCTGGAATGGGCATAGTGCTGACGCAACGTGCTTGCCTCAACACTATGCCCTTAGTGTCAATGCGGGGGCGCCGAGTAGCACACTTGTGTTGGTGCTAATGCACCCATACCAGCGCAAGCACTGTGCCGCTTCTGTGCCAGCCCAATTCAGCTGGCGCAGAGGCATTTCCAGGTGGGAGGGCGGGAATGGGCGGGGGTGGGTGTTCCTGAACGGGGTGGGTGGGTGGGCAGGCTGGCGGGCTCGTTCGGATCTGCCCCTGCTATTTAGCAGGGGCAGATCTGAGGAGCCCACTGGGAAGGCTTATGCCTCCCCTCGTGCAAGGGCACAAATGTGCCCTTGTACCAGGGAGGTTCCAGTCTCCCTTGAAGCTGTGTTGGATCCAACGCAGCTTAGGATTGTGCCCTGCATCATGTTAGAGGCCAGGCGAGGGGCAGATTGCGTCCCAGGAGGGAGTGGGCAGTCCTGACATCAATGGTCAATATGGTCAACATTTAGAATGGAAAAAAGCTGCAAGATAATCACTTCCGCACATCCTTCAAAATGCTCAAGATCACCAATTTGCAGTGCATTTGCAAAGAGCTGACTCTTTTTCTGCTCCTCTAAGCATATGAAAAAGCACATGTTGCTGTCATTCATTAAAAATGTGTCACTTTCCCACCAAATGCATGTGCTGTTCATAATAGGTTAATCATTGAAAGTTTTCCCCTCATCGGTGCTGTCAGTAGCATTCCCATACAGAATAATGGGATCTACCTGGATTAGGGGAACAGGCTACAAGCACTCACTTTAATGAATGGCAATTGCAGAGGCAGGCTTCTGGGAGCGAAGCTGCTGATGTCGATGGCTCACTAGCCCAAGCAATCAAGTTTTGTGCTGGGGTTTATGTCATTGTTTGTGTGTGTTGTGTCTCTCTGCTGCTTGTGAGTCCCCCGCCAAAAAAATCTGGTCTGACTGGCAGGCTGGAATGGATTCAAGTCTGCTTGAAATGGACTTTGCCTTGAATCAGAGGCAGGCAGAGCCCAATCCAGCCTACCTGCCTGCCAGCCAAACAAGACTGGGACAACACAACACAACACAACACAACACAACACA
>JAJKFI010000019.1:3784740-3799007 GCA_029204185.1 Lerista edwardsae
ATCATCATCATCATCATCATCATCATCATCATCATCATCATCATCATCATCATCATCACATAAACTCTTTTTGAGTCAGTGCCATGCATTCTAGGTTGCTAGAATAAGAACTGGAATGAAGAGGAAGATGCCGGGCTTCAAGCATTTGGGGCTGCTAAGAAGCCCCTCATAGTCGAATGCTGGTGGAGCTGGCACAATGCGGACCTTCAGAGGAAAGAACAAGTATCCGGGCTGAATTGCCCAAACAGTGAGAAGGTTTGTTTACTAGGGTTTCTCTTCTGAAGTATCTGTGCTCCTTGATGAAAGTCACAATGATTCTCATTACAGCATCTGAATTTTTAAAATCTGAAGGAGAGCACACTGTCTTTTTTCAAAGAAAAATGACCCCTTGTTTGGACCGTTTTGTAATGAAAGATTTTTTTTTTTTGAAAAAATGTGTTTCTTCTTTAAAGCAAAGAATCCACCTTTGTGTATTCTGGGTCAATAGCGTGGCATGAGAGGATTGCGCCATTTTAGAAGCTGGGCTTGCATGTGGAAATCATGATGGCCTATCCAGTTGGATTTAACCTTGCTCGTTGGGCTTGCATATTTGTAATGGGCCAGTATTTGGATTCTCTGCCATGTTTCTCGTGTGTCACAGAACCAGTCATCATGGGTAGAATATAAGGCCTTTCTCCATGAAAGGAAGAAATATGCCTTCATATAAATAAGTCTGACTAATGATTTGAATGTTTCCTGACCTAAGTATAAAACAGAATACAGCTGAATTTAAGGCAGTGGCTCCCAAACTGGTGGCTCCCTTGACTACTGGGCCATTGGCCGTGGCTCCCCATTAGGACTACAATCCTATACATTGTATAGTGTGGTATGTTTTTTGCAAGCTCCTCAGTTCCCTTGGCTGGTTTCCACAGTTTGGGAGCCACTGCTACAAGGGGTCATCGTTGCTCCACAGTTGCTCCTCCCCCAAGGCCTCCTCAAACCCACCTCCTCAGGGCTGCTTCTTTAAGCTGGAGTTGCCACCTCTCTTCCTCAGTCCATTGCTTCCCACTCCCTCAGGAAGATGCAGTTAAACCATTCCAGGATGTGGTGCACTCCAATTCTCCCCAGCTGTGATCCCAGTCACCACCATTTTGCGGTGGGAGGGGGGGAAATGCCCTGGGTGGCGTGCTGTTGGAAAGGTAGGAGAGTGGTGAGGCAACTCACCTCTCCAAGAGGCTAGTGGTTTGGCTGGCCTGCCCTCCCTTGCCCCCATAAGGCTCTGAAATGGAGCCTGGTGTGGTGGAGGGCATGTCAGTGAGCAGTGAAGGGGCGGTGAGCTAAGGCAGGGGGTGCCAAGTGTTGACTCAGCCCTGGAGGAGTTGGGCGGGACACACCACTGACTCTCCCACAGCCCATCGAGGCCTTCATCCTCTGACCTGATGCGTCTCAAGGGGTGGGGCGGTATGCTGGCTGCTTTGGCAACCTGGCTGCTGCTCCTTACACGGTTGTGCTTCATGTGGAGACTTGGAAAAAGGAGATCCACAAGAATGCTAAACCAGCAGATAAGGATCAGGGAGGAGCTGTCAGATACGATGGAACCCTAAAGCATGCATGTTCCCCAGCCCCAATATTCCGACCAAACAGAATTGTGTACAAGAAACACACAATAACCCTATCACCATTGCATGTGATGCCTAGGAACTATGTGTCAAAAATAGGGCTTGGTTAATCGTGAACTCTGCTACTGCTTTCCTGTGCAACCTTGCAAAAAGTTCCTGAAGTATTTTTGAAGTTCCTGCAAAAATACTTTCTTCTTCCCATTAGATTCCCCCCCCCCATTCATTTCAAACAGTCATAAGAGAACATGAGTCTTTAACACTGAATGAATATTTAAAATACTCCGAAGCACAAAGGCATTCATTGCTCTCATAATTTCAAGGTATCGTTAACACAGAAGACAAGAAAGTGTCAATTAGCATAATATAAGTGAAATCATGTGCTGCAGCAAGAAGCAAAATTACAAAGGAGTCGCAATGTGCTCTTATTTTTGTAAAAATAAAAATAAAAAAAATCCACCCTGAAATCACCTTGAGCAGATGTTGTGGCTATGTCTTTGGTGCCATTAGCAACTGACTCTCAAGGAACAGGCTATTGCCCCTACAGCACCACCACCCCCAATAAACACACTGGAAGTGATTTGTGGCACAATCCTATTGGGCCTCTGCCTTAGTTGGGCAAGTGTTCACAAAATAGACCACAAATAGGCCTCCTAGTGCAAAAAGTAGGCCTGACGGCAGGAAGGGCAAAGCCTTCACGCCAACGCCATTGCATGTTGCTATGCACGGCGGAGCTGGTTAAGTGCCCCATCACGCGGCACTGGGGCTGGGGATGGTATGGGTGGGGTGGGTTGGGAAGGATGTAATGGGGCAGGATGGGCAAATCAGGCCTGGGAGGGGAGGAGAACAGTGCTGCTTATGTGCACTATATCCTATCCCCCTTCCTAGGCCAGATCCATTGATATGGATCCACTCAGACCTGCACCAGAGATTTAGCAGGTGCAGGTCCATGTAGACCCCTTGCAGTATCTGGGGTTTTTCCCATGGCAAGGAGACAAATTACCATGAGGAGACCTCTAGACTGCAAAATCCTTTCATGGAATACAGCAGAAGCCATGCTGGCCCCACTGCGTCAGCATGGGGGATTTTCAATAGGATTGAGCTGTCCCAATTGGGTCACAGTTATTAATAAGCTAGTCATGAATCTCAACCAATCAGCAGCAGATCCTGAATCAGGCTCCTCCCACCTTGAGTGCAGGCATTTAACTTAGAGGTTAGGTTAGCTTCTCTTCCCTTTGGAATATATAATCAAATATTTGCTCGCAGCTGCAAAGTAATGAGCTGTGACATCACAATGTCAGGGCACATTAACTTCTGCAACAAGCAATCTCAAAGCTCACGTCTGCCTCAAAAAAGCAGCTTCTGATCTGGAAGTTACCACCCCTACAGTGGCATAGCTAAGCAAGGGCTGGGAGGGGTCAATTGTCCCCCACCACAGCAGAATGTTTTTTCCCAACTCTGCTAGTGAGGAGGGGGGTGACAGGGCTTACCGCTGTTGTGTGGCAAATGCCATGAAACGGGCCCCTCTTGCCTGCCTGGGTCTGCATATGGCTCCAAATGTAGCTGTTTACAGGGCCAAGGGTCATGTGCATGAGGGAAGGGAGTGACACAAAGATGTGGCAGGCATAATTGCATCACCTGGCCCTGGGTTCCTGCCTCCCAGCTATGCTACTATGTCTAGTGCAGTGAAAAAAAGCGTCCCCAGGGGGAACGGCACTTTCCGTTCCTTCCGAAGACCCTGACTACAACCCCCAGGAGTCTTTGCGTTTAGCCATATCCAGGGCCTGCTGCCCCAGCATGCCTCCCATGCGGAGTTCCATGCAGAAGTGGCTGGCAGCAAGGACCCTGGATGCTGCAGTCAGGGTCTTCGGAAGCATCCCTGGTGGAACCGTAAGAGCCGTTCACACTAGTATAGGGAAGGATTGGGTGGATGCCAGATCCAGCCCATAGGTCAGAGTTTGGCGACCCTGGTCTAATGCGTAAGGAATTGCTGTGGTTCCCTAATGGTGAGAGAAATACCTTCTGCATGCAATGGAGCAATGGGAGAAGGGAGAAGGTAGAACCATGGTGGATAGAAAGGGATGAAGCTCCCTCAAAAAGGTTAGATTGACTGGAGTCGGCATGTCGTCATTTTCTTGAAGCTTCCGGGGCACACAAATATGGCTGACTCAGATCTTTCCCGCCAGTGAGGATTGCCGCGAATTCACGAATAAAAATCTTCCTGCTCGTGTGTAAAAGTTAATATCAACTTTTTGAATCATGCCTGCGTGTTCTGCATACGGGTGTGCGAATCGCTTTACGAAAAATGGGATTTAATTTCCACGGAAAGGTTCATGTATTCACATTACATCGGTATGTAATATTTCCCCCCTCCTTTTTTCCCCCTTCCCGTTTACACGTTTTTTCCCGCCTTCCATTTTCTACTATAATATTTTCGAAATTCTGAACATTAACAGAATTTGTTTTATGGGGGGGGGGGTGAGTGTAGAAGTTTAAAAAAATGCTCTTAATAGTCTAGAAGTGACAAAGAATTACTCTCATATTGACAACTACTTGTGTCATGAAGAGATTTTAATGTAATTTTCCTATATATTTATCTGATTTTTGCCCACCCTCACCTTTTTTTCTTTCCTTCCCGTTCACACGTTATTTCTGCTTGTGTAGATTTCCAAAAATAAGTCTGTCAAAACAGTGCAATCCGAGTTTAAATAGACAGCAAGTGGCATTTCGTCCGGTGTGTTCAGTAATATAATTACGCGGAATTAAACCTTGGAATTGCATATTAACTCATAATTAGGTTACCAATGATTTTTCTACACGATCACACGTTGTTATTTTGGTAAGTTTTTACTTCAGGAGTAAATTATTAAGTGCTAAACATCACGCGAAAAGCAATCTGAAATGCTTGGAATAAAGATTGTTTGGGGCACACAAACATGGCCGCTAAGCCCGCCCCCTGGCTTCACTCGATTCCTATCAATTCAACAGGGATGCCGACTCCAGTCAATCTAACTCTTTTGAGCTCCCTCCCCAATCTGGATCAGTGCCCTCTGCAGCATTTACATTAAACATACACACGCCCACGCACCCAGGACTGGCCTACAAGATTGACATGTCTTGTTTGACCCCATGAACAAGAACTTCAGGAGCGGTTTCCAGTAGAGCTTAACATCCCCACACTTTCAACTTATATTTTCCCTCTTATTTGTTACCTCTAGATTCTCTAAGCTGGATGCACCAGTGACTAATAGGCCAGTCACCGAAGCCTCGCAGTATATAGAGATAGATGCACAGATAAAGCACAACGAAGTTGTTCAGAATCCCTAATGAAATGAAGAAATGTGGCTATCAATATTGAGATGCCAACATTTTTCATCCGAGGCTGGGCAAAGGGGACAGTTTAGGAGTGGCAAAAATCAAATAAAGTAAAATAAGATTAAGAACAAAAGTAGGTCATTTACACATTTCTATTTGGAACGTCTTGCAATCTGTGCACGGTAGACAGCGCTTAAATTTGTGAATTGATGCGGCGTTTCTATGAATGCAGTCCTTAAAAGTGAAGACCGCTAATAATGGTTGCAGGTCCTGATCCTGCAAATAGACACTACTTCTTTCAAAAGTGATTCTGTTTTTTGACTTACCGCTAATAATGGTTTCGGGTCCTGATCCTGCGAATAGAATTACTTCCTTCAAAAGCGATTCTGTTTTTTGACTTATACTACCTGAGTAATTGATTCCAAAGGGACTGCTCACAGAGCAAAGTACGGGGCTGCCTGACAGTTGCTGTTCCTGCGCTAAGATTCTAGAATGTAATTAGGGTGGCTCGAAGCCCCATAGTTAAAGGATATTCCTTTTATTTCAAAGCACCCTGACCCAAGGAGACAAAATGGATATTGCTCTTTCTTTCAGCTCTATTAAACATCAGAGCTCTGCAATACCTTTTATTTGGGAGATTTCTGATCTGGATAACCCTTGGCTCAAAGCCAATTGGAAGCGCCTGTGTTTGGTTTCACTTGGGATTGTGTCTTCACAAATGGGGGGGAAAAAAGAGGTCAATTTAATTTGTGGTTCTCATAAGGTATGAGCAGATGGTGCACCTGTAGCTAAGGGTTCAACAGGCAGGCAGCCCCTACTCCAAGATTGTGTATAGATCTAAAATATAAAGGCTTCGCAAGGAGCCAGGCCCATAATTCTGGTCAGCTGAAGAACAGAAAGGAAGTCCTTAAAATCTTATCCACCAGAAAGAGAGCAACAGCCTGCTCTGTCTCAGGTAAGAGGAAGGATTTTAACTAAAACAACAGGAAATCACTTGAAGTTGTATGATACAAGAACAATAAGAACATATTCCTTTAACCAGCATGTAATTAACTCCTTGCCACAGGATGTGGTGATGGCATCTGGTCTAGATGCCTTTAAAAGGGGATTAGACAGATTTCTTCTTTAAAAGGGGATTAGACAGATTACAAGCCATGATGGGTATATGCAGTCTCCTGGTTTTAGAAGTAGGCAACTTCTGAATGCCAGAGGCAAGGAAGTAGCAACAGGATGCCGACATCCTGTTGTCATTCGCTTTGCTCTCTGATGGCTCTGAAGGGGATGGGCTGCGTTCTGTAAAACTTAACGTTTCCACACACACACTTGAAGGCAGAGCGTCATGAGTATTCAAGATGACAGCTTTCAAACACTTGTCCATTTCACCACTCTGGCTTCAGGCAGCAAAAAGCAAGAAAAAAATTACATTTTTTTTTTAGGTTTAAGAAAAGCCAGTAAACAAAGGGATAATGAATGAAGTCATGAAAATGAACCCTACATTAATAAGCCCATGGAAGTGTGCATGCTGGTTGGGGTCACTTTGCATACAAAGTCACAATCTCACAGTCTGGCTCCGGAGACCACAGAAGCAGAGCTAAACCGGCTGAAAGAGAACACAGTAGGTCAATGGTGTAGCTAAGGAGGTGCAGGAGGTAGCAACTGCACCAGGCAACAAGTTTTAGCATAGCAACAAGCTGAGCTTGACACTAGTAGCCAAAATTGTGAAAATATTGGTATGTATCACTAATACCATCATGTTATTCAGTGTATAATTAATTTAATGCTGAATACAATGAAACAAACCAAGTTGGAATATCTGTATTCTATCAAACGTTATGGCCAATTAAACATAAAATGTTTTATGTATTTATTTATTCAATAAATTTAATTTCGTGCTGATTTTGCCCCAGGTAGCAGATGCCTTGGCAGCAGGCAATGGGAGACCTGCTCATTTTAAGGCTGGATTGTCAGTGTGTTAAAAAAATATGACCCTGCACCCCATGAATGGTATCTGAGCACAGCGACTCACAGGATCGAGTCATTCATTCCACCAAAAGCACTGCTCCAAAGTTCCAGGCTTCAAATTCAGCTCAATTTCATCCTTTCCATTCAACTGTGCTCTTTCAACAGGCCATTTATATAGGTGTAAGCGTACAATGTGAATCACACTATACTGTTACATTAGCTTTTACACCCATCTTATCTAGGCATAAGTGACGACAAAAAGTACATGGCAATAAAGAACCAGGTCTATCGGTGAACATTTGGGTGAGTTTGCGGTGCTGCTACTCATCCATCTTTTATGAAAGCCATATATCACATCTGCTCAAACACACAAAAAAGTTGTCTGGAAGAAAATGAGTCTCTCATCTTTGTCGCTACTTGTGATTTTTCTATATATTCTGTGCTTTCAGACAGCCTTACAATATCATATGTGAGGAGTCTATTTGATTCCAGCAAACAGTTCCATCAAATTCTTATTGTATTCTTTTAGCACTGAGCTATCATCACTTTTCACTCCAAGAATTGTGATACTGAAGTCCTTGGAATCCTTTTTTCCTTTAGAACAACTCTAACAGGACAGGTTGTTGGGATGGAAAAGTACTGCCAATAAAACACTGAAGATGGACTGACCACCCACTCATTTTCAACAGTTGATAGAACAAACAGGTAACCACTTCTAGTATGGTTAACCATTTCCAGTCTGGTAGAAATATACTGAAGAGCCTGATGGAGATCATGGCTGAGACTCAATGAATAACACATAAAACTGTGTCCTCCTTTTCACTGTAGTAGAGAAAGCACTGTGAGTGCCAGCTATTTGACACAGAAACCAGAGAGAGCACTAAGTATGTTTCAGTTCTTTCTTCTTAGTGCCTACGTTTTGAGTACTTCTACACAACACATTTTCAAGGTCAGGGGCAATCACATTCTATAACCCATGAGACAGACAAATGACACTCTTCTATTGTGATCAAACCCTGCTCATACCCATTATGTCTGACTCTCTTCTTGGTTGTGGGTGATTGCAATAGACTTTGTGATGCCTCACAAAGTGTGTAAAATATGTTGTTGATGGGAGACAAAGCACAGACAAATAGATAGCAGTTGCCAATTGCCACAATTCAGAGTAGAACAGGACTTTGAAGCTGGCTTTCATTCCTTTACATATGGCTAGCTTCAACACAGAACTAGGGAAAAAAACATTCCTTGCCTTTCATATGCTTCTAGAAAAGTGTAAATTAGTTCCGCCTGCTCATAGCTTGGGGCATCCTGTATAATGAATGATTTGATGATCACAAACCAGGCAACCATAATGGGTCTCCATCTTCGATATACTTTGGAAAGATGAGGGCAGGTTAAAAGTGGAGCAGTTTTAGCATTGACACAGAACCTGCAGTTAAAGTGAGAGAAATGGAGAGAAGAAGGAAGGCAAGAAGGTGAGGTTGTATTTATTGAGATGGGAACAAGGGAATCCATTAATCAGAATACAAGAAAAGAACTGTGTCAAGAGAGGTTGGTGATCCGGAGAAAATTGTGACCTGGGAAAGAGAAAGGATGTGAAAAAAGAAAAGGGTGTGAGCTTGTTGTGATTCAGTTTTTAAAAATTTTAGAATAATAAAAAGGTAAGCCATACATTGTAATACAAAGAAATAAAGGGAGAGTGGTGTGGTCTTTGAATCACAGGAGGCCCTGGGGGCTTGCCCACCTGGGGCAAACCCCGGCTGCCCCCCATTTTGTTGTTGTTTGGTTGCTAAGTCGTGTCCGACTCTTCGCGACCCCATGGACCACAGCACGCCAGGCCTCCCTGTCCTCCACTAGCTTCCGGAGTTTGCCCAATTTCATGTTCATTGCTTTGGTGACACTGTCTAACCATCTCATCCTCTGCTGCCTCCTTCTCCTTTCGCCTTCAATCGTTCCCAGCATGAGGGTCTTTTCTAAAGAGTCATCTCTTCTCATGAGGTGGCCAAAGTATTGGAGCTTCAGCTTCAGGATTTGTCCTTCCAGGGAGCAATTAGGCTTGACTTCCTGTAGGATTGCCCGATTGGATCTCCTTACAGTTCAGGGGACTCTCAAGAGTCTTCTCCAACACCATAATTCGAAATGTCCCCCATTACCCAGAAATAATTGTGGTAATATCATTGCATCACACAATCACTTTCGCTGGAAGCCTCTGATACATGGAGGAATGTTGTGTCCCTGCAAGGTACCAGGAGCAAGAGATTCCTCCATGTACCAGAGGAATAAGCATTGCTTCTAACTCTGTGAAGCCAACCTTGCAAGAGCACAAGATTGCTGCATGTATCAGAGGGAGGCGGTGGCCAATGTGGGAAGCAGCCTCACATGGCTAGTTTTAACTCTGCAAGAGCGCTTCCCACAGTAGTGACGTGGCTACTAGGCAAGGTTTATGCTTGGCAGGGGCAGCCGGCATTGCTGCCCCCCCCCCCAGAGCACTTGCACCACTTTCCCCCAGGTTTGGCACTGCTTTGAATGTACTACCTTGAGGGCGCAATCCAAGGCCCAGCGTTGGGCCGACATTAGCTGCTAGCGTTGGCCCAACAGCAGCAGTGCTGGTGCAAGAGTGCCGACCACACCCTCACACCAGTGCTGTTACCGCTGGGCCAACACTAGCAGCAACGTTGGCCCAATCAATCAATCAATCAATCAATCAATCACTAGTATTTATATACCGCTTTTCACCACAAAGTTCACAAAGCAGTTTACAGGCAAAAAACAACATTAAAGTTAAATGGCTCCCTGTCCCAAAAGGGCTCACAATCTAAAAGAATGGAGAACACCAACAGCACTAGCCAAAGTCGGCAGTGCAACACTCCTGTGCCAGCCGAGTTTGGCTGGTACAGGGACGTTTCTGGGCAGGGGGAGGGCAGGAAGGAGGGCATTTACAGATGGGGTGGGCGGACCAGGAGGCGTCCAGCCTGGGGAAGGGGTGGAATTAGGATGTGGCCATTAGGCCACATCCCAGCTCCTGTCCCCTGGCCACATGGCCCCGATTCTGGTCATGCGGCACCCTTAACTCTGCGCCTGCTAAACAGAAGGTGCAGATCCTAGGAACCCATTGGTGCCTACCCTGGGGAAAGGATTTAGATTTAGATTTAGATTTAGAATACCTTTATTGGCATATCAGAACATTATTCAAATTGGGTACCTTACATAAAGTACAAGCCCCGCATTGAGACATTACATATAAAAACTCAGATATTAAAATACAATACAATAAAATCAATAAGATTAATTAACATTAGCTCGTAGACATCCTCTGCAAGTTACCTTTCATAATATCACACAGAAAGGTCGCAAAACATTTTAGTAAATCAGTATCAGTCAGCGTAAGAAGGAGTGTAATATTGCCTTCATCGGTAACTTCTGAATTAAACTGAGACATCCTAGTGAGAAAACTCATGCGGGCCGCTGTGTGAAGGGGGCAGTGGAAAATTATATGCGGTAAATCCTCAACTACTTCCATCTGACATGGACATAGTCTATTGTTATAGGGGATACTGTTATATCGACCCACTAATACCGCCGATGGTGTAACATTATAATGTGCTAATGATAAAGCTCTTCTTTCATCTGGATTGGTCAACAGATTAATATAATCAGGAATCCTCCCTACCTTAACTGGAAGATTCCAGTGTAGGAGTGAAGAAGAGCAATTTGCCGCACTCAACAGATTTTGGGAATGCACATCAAGTATTCTCTGTTTAACCATATTGAATGCTGATGAAAAGGGAACAGAGCCTAATAAGTTGGGAACTAAGCCAAGCTGTCTGATCTTCTCCAGGCATGTATCCTCCGGAGGACAGGAATCAATCTTAAATTGGTACAGCAGACTACTTTTAGAATTATTAAAATAAAGTCTTAGCCAATATCTGCAAGTCCTAAGCCAAGCTAATGTATCAAGCGTAAATTGTCCCGATTCAAGGCAAAGAACTGCATATGGGACACATCTAGGCAAAGCCAAGATTTTCCTCAGGAACATCGATTGAGTTGATTCCATAGTGTTATTAAAGCCCTTAATCCAGATGGGCACGCCAAATGTGCCCTTGTCCCGTGGAGGCTCCAACCTGCTCCCAAGCTGCGCTGGATACAGTCTGCCTGTTGCAGCGCAGTTTAGGATTGTGCCCTGAATCACAATGAGTGCAAAATGAGTCATCAGGATCAGTCCAGTTTAAATCAGCATTTCAGTAGCTAAAGATTCATTTGTAGTTTTTAGAAACTCCTTTTGTCTAGTGAGACGTCTTCCCAGGTAAACAAACACAGAACTGTAAACTCTGCCCCCAGTGTTAGTAGAAATTGGCAGCAGAAGTAATCTAAACCAGCTCTGAAACTAACATTTTTTTCCTAACATCAAGAGTTCTATTTAAAAAAAAAAATCAGCTTTAAAACCCAAAAGCATAACATTAAATTTGGTTTTTCGTTTGTTCTCTGATATTCATTGGTTTTGATCTTTCGTGCTGTGGTACCATATTATAAAATACTTGTGAAGTGTAACACTTTTGTTCTTCATTTGATCTAATCACATCAAATATATTGCTTTCAGATCCCTAATTCAGCTAAAATAATGTCCTGTCGGTTAACTTGCAGCGGGATGTTTTGTATATGGTGAAAAAATTGGCACCCATAACTGGAAGAATGACTGGTTTGTAAAGTAAATGGGATATATTTCAAATGGGAAATTTTAATAATATGAATTTAATAGCTTACAAATTGGAACAGGAAAATGTGATCAGGCATACTACTTTTGTTTTTATTCCTTTATATCACACAAATAGCATATGAGAGAGAAAACTAAGGTTTTTCTTTTATTAGAAATGAATATTTCTCCTACAAGTGATGTAGAAGTACTTCACTTTGTTCAAATAGGTAACGCAACTATTTCTAAATCGGAGTGGGTAGACAGATTTTATGAGTCAGAGCACAATCCTAACCTGGAATTAAGCCAGCACAGTTAAGCCAGCAAAGTTTGGCTGGCACAAGGGACATTGTAAAACACATTTGTACCACTCTTGGAGTCAGGGAGGATGGTGCACGTCTGTGTGCGGGCCTCCCTGACTTCGAGAGGGGTCCAAACATACTTTACAGTATCCCTTGTGCTGGCCAAACATTGCTGGCCTAACTGTGCCGGCCTAACTCCAGGTTAGGATTGCACTGTCAATCACATGTCACTTATCAAAATAAAATAAAGGTTTTCAGGCAACTGGGGGGCAGAAATACAATGAATTCTTCAACTGTTTGGAGTTTGCCAATGAGGGTGCAATCCAAGCCCTGGGATCGGCCAGCACAAGTCTCCCGTGCCAGCCCAGGAGTGTCACAAAAGACCTGTAAAGCGTGCTTGTGACAACTGAGGAGGAGGGGAGGCCAGTGCACAAATACACTGCTTCCTGAGCTGGCAAAGCCCAGGTAAGATCAGCCTAGGGAGGCCAGCATGGGGGGTTTGAGAAGGGCAGACGGAGGGCAGAGGGAAGGTGGAATGAGGCAGGGGACATGCAGGCTCATGGGCAGATCAGCCTGGGGAGGGGGGTGGTCAGGAACAAATGGAGGCCCGAGTGCACCCATGGCAGGGCGACAAAACAGCGCCTCCAGGACGTCGCCCCGCCCCATGCGTTGTCCAGCCACGCCTCCCTGTTGCCGGAATAGCTCCATTTTGGAGTGAAACGGAGGCAAAGGAGGGTGGGCGGGCCAAACAGCGCACGGTTTCCTCCGCAGACTCCGTGAAATGGCGCCCTGCCGCTGCCCGGTGCCCATGGCTCACACCACCCCGGGCTACATAGTAAATACACCTCTGGGGGTGGTACCAGGATCTGGCACTGAGGCCAGATCCTAACCCCCATCCCAGGCAGCCTGACCTTGCTCTGGGCTGCTTAGACTTGCACCGCCAATTTTGGTGGCGCAGATCTGAGTAGACCTATTTGGGCCACTGCTACTTTAAGAGAAAACAGTTCCCCTTGCCCCAGGTTGCACTGCAGCCAGTCCCCGCCCCACACTGGATATGGAGCCAGTCAGCCTGCCTATTTCCGCACGGGGTTAGGATTGCGCTCTCCATGAATTATGTTTAGCTACCAGTCCTGGAGAAGTTGTAAATCTCAAATAATTGCTCTCATCCTTAATCTTTATTTATTGAATATGATAAATTCATGATTTATGATTGGACATGATTGAGACATACAAGGGAGTGGCAACAGGATGCAAGCATCTTGTTATCTCATGCCTCCCTGGGGCACCTGGTAGGGCCGCTGTGAGATACAGGAAGCTGGACTAGATGGGCCTTTGGCCTGATCCAGCAGGGCTCTTCTTATTTATTTATTTATTTATTTATTTAAAAGATTTTTACCCCGCCTTTATGCCCGAAGGCACTCAAGGCGGCATTACATAAAACTATAAAATTTAACATTAAAAAACACTATAAAAGAACATTAAAACAACATATTCAAACAAAATTAAAAACATAACAATAAAATTTGTTCTTATGTTCTTACGTTCTTATGAATTGCTGTTGCATATTCCAAAATTCAAACTTCAGTTTCAATTTTGCAACTTAATCCTATACATATCTATTTAGAGCCCAATCCTAGGCATACCGACTCAGAAGTTCCATTTCAGTCAATTGAGCTTATTCCCAGAGTAGAAAAAGGGTGTGGTACTTAACTGCTTGTAATATAGAAACATATCTCCTTACCCCCCAGAATTATAATCTTGAAAAGATTTTTGGTATTACATCATTGTTCTCTCTCTCTCTCTCTCTCTCTCTCTCTCTCTCTCTCTCTCTCTCTGTGTGTGTGTGTGTGTGTGTGTGTGTGTGTGTGTGTGTGTGTGTGACTATGTGCCTTTTTAATATAGGCCTCTTAATCACAAAGATACTCCAAACGGCAGAACACTCTTATTTCCCATTTTGACTTCTAGTATCACACTGATGAGCAGAGATTGCTCTAATCGTTTGATATCTGATATTGCGGTATTAAAAATAATCGTATTAGAATGTTCACATGAAAATACCACTAAAGTGCAAGAGATAATCTAATTCTGGAGCATGGAAAGGCATTTCCAAATAATTGTCATGGCTTCTAAAGAATTAAATTAAAATATTTTCTTTTTCAGCAGAGACTATACTGTGTGATGCGATTGCCCTTATTTATGAAGCAACAATAATAAAGTCAACCCAGACAGTCTCTTAATTGGCTCAGGCAAAATAAGACAGCCTTTTGAATCAAAAATATGGATAATTATGCCAGGGAAATTCAAGTACTCTGCAGTACTTGAAACAATCCAAATTCTACTGTATCACAATCTTAGGGTGTGTGTGTGTGTGTGTGTGTGTGTGTGTGTGTGTGTGTGTGTGTG
>JAJKFI010000019.1:3805753-3815893 GCA_029204185.1 Lerista edwardsae
TTCGTTCGTTCGTTCGTTCGTTCGTTCGTTCGTTCGTTCGTTCGTTCTTTAATTTACATCCCGCCTTTCTGCCCCACGGGCACCCAAGGCGGCTTACAACATTAAAAATACAATAAAATCGCAATGTTTAACAATTAAAAACAATAATTAAAAACAATATTAAAACAATTAAAATTTAAAACAACAAGCCCCGTGGATCCAGCCAGCCTGTCAACAATTGAAAGCTTGTTGGAATAAGAAGGTCTTCAAATCCCCGCCGAAATATTGCCAAAGAGGGAGCAGTTCTTAATTCTAGGGGGAGGGAATTCCAGAGTCGGGGGGCCACCACCGAGAAGGCCCTATTCCTGGCCGCCATCTCTCTCACCACTCCTGGTGGCTGCACAGTCAGAAGGCCCCCCCCCCCGATGACCTCAGAGCATGGGTAGGATTGTATGGAAGGAGGCAGTCCCTCAAATACCCCAGACCCGAGCCGTAAAGGGCTCTAAAGGTCAAAACTAGCACTTTGAATCAGGCCCAGAAAGGAACCAGCAGCCAGTGTAGTCACCAAAGCAACGGCTCAACAGAGTCAAACCAATGTGCCCCAGCAACCACACGAGCCGCCACGTTCTGTCCTAGTTGTAATTTCCGGACCATCTTCAAAGGCAGCCCCATGTAGAGCGCATTGCAATAATCTAATCTGGATGTCACTAGGGCGTGGGTCACTGTGGCCAGGTCCGCACATGTTCTGCTCCATGTGGCACAATTATGACCATGCAAGTGCCTGGCCATGGAGTGCCTGGCCTTCACAAGCAGAGGCCCTGCCAGCAAGTAAGGATTTGTGGTGGCCAGGAACCACCTGCTGCATACATACCCTGTGTCTCCTGTGCGTGGATTGCTATCCTGGCTTGTTCTAAGTGTGGTTACTTAACAGACCACAGTCCCGGAGTTCTTATGTAACGGGAAGAGAAATGGCAGCAAAAGCTTTCACTCTGGTCCTCTGGTGTGCAAGAGAGAAATGGGGAAGGCAACTGTGTGAGTACATTGCTCCCTTAAGCTGCAATGTTATGCGCATTTACCTGCAGTGAACTCTGTTGCACATAGTGGAACTTATTTCTGAGAAAGCACGCATACGATTGCACTGTTTGGCTTGCTAGCAATGCTTATCAACCTTTTTTTTTTAGGTGTGTGTGCATCACTTGTGCAAGCACCACTGCTTCCAACTGCAATGTGAGGGAGCAGTGACATTGCTAGGGTGTGTGTGGGGCTGTAGGCCCCACTGGGTGACGCAATCGGGGTGTGGGTGACATCACAACCACTCAAAATGGTAAAATTTTGGTATCTTCTAATAATACCATCCTGTTATATATTGTTTGATGTGGAATATACAAGAGAATGCAATGAAATAAACTGTGTTGAAATATTTGTACTTACCAACTCCAGGTTAGGATTGCGCCCTCAAAATTGACCAATGAAACTGACCGTTCTGAGAACCAATGAGCTGTTATTATGACACAGCAGGGAACCAATAAGGTGTTAGTATGAGGTCAACTCTCATTTATTCAGTTGTGTGAGTATCATCAAGTTGGCCACTGTTTTTTTGTCGCTTACTGATTTGCTGGGCGACCTTTATTGCTATATATTTAAATAAATAAATAACCCCTAGTGAAGCCTCTGCATTTAGGTTGTATGTATGATGTTGCAGTTTATTCTGTAAGGTCTGGTAAGGAAGGAGGTTCATCATGGGGGTGATGCACAGACCTCCTGTTCTAGGTGACACAACCCCCTAGTGATGCCACTGTGACAGAGTAGGCAGTTCACCACAGAGTCATCCCTGCTGAGAAGGGGAGACGTCTTCAGTGGCTGCTACATCTCTCCTCCACTCTGTGTCTTCCCTTCCCAACCAGCCTGCTTTTGAACGGCAGGGTACACACTGCTACCCCATCACAGGGCACTGCTGTCCCAGCTTCCTCCACTTCTGGTAGGATCAGGCCAGGCAGGACAGTGCTACAAAGTTCTCTCATGGAACTGTGAGACTTCAAGTTCAAATGCACATAGAATCATGTCCATGAGCATTGGATATACCGATGCACCGCCAGGACTGTTCTATACTGTCGTTGAACATTGCATCTGAAACTGGCCATTTTTTTCCTTTCACAACAGACAGGAGGCATAAAACTAATCTTAATAAATAATAAAATCAATGTACCCTTTCAAAGGCTTTATGGCTATTTCAAAACTACACATCACTGTGCACAGATTTGGTAAGGAAACCCATTATTCTTCCCAGGTCTTTTGCTAGTTTCCAGAGTCTAATGCCTCTGAGGCAGTTCCGTGCATGCTCTTTATGATACATGGATCAATCCCAATGTAAACAGGTCTTCCCATGCATTGTAGTGGAGGAGGAGGCTTCATTGTTTTGTGCATGAAATTGACTCCTTTTCTAAACCGAATAAGGGAGTGGGGGGGGGGTAGATCAAGCTTGTCTTGTCTTGTCTAAAGCAACCAATATCCTTTTCCTATGATGCCAAATATGGCATGCTACAGCTTGTTTCTTCCAGCAAAAAATCTCATGTCACCATTGCAGTACACAAAGTCTTCACACATTTAAGGTCACAGTTCTTAAAAAGGATTTACAAGTTTCAAGTGTCTAGTTATGAATTCATGAGCTGGAAATGTGCAATCATAAAATTTACTAGCCTCACACCTCAACCTTTTAAAACCCGAGAGAGTGGGAAGATTTATGAAGTTGCATCAGAGCTGCGAACTTATGATGTCACCAAACAATTTCACATTACCCCGTTTTACATTTTTTTTTAGAGCTACCACCATCTATGACTCATAAATTACCACCCAAAAATGGCCATAAATTCTGGAGGCTGAACAGGCCTATTAACTGCCAAATGGAAGTTCAGGAGCGTCTTTTCATTATCCTGACAAAAGCATGGCCGAGCTTTCAGAAACCGAGAAGTATATGACTCTAATATCTCCTGCTCTCTCCGTAAATCTTCAGCCTTGTAACATCCTTAGTCTTATTATATTGTGGATCTAATGCATCACATGGCTGATTAGCAGATCCATAAACTCAGTCAAGGGCTAGAATCGAGAGGGAGTTATGCATTTTTCATCTCACTATTTATTCAACCCACCAGGTCTACCAGTGTTTAATACACTCTATGTGATAATCAGCAGAAGTGCTCTTTCCATTTTCCCTATTGTCAAGTTTCTATGGATCATTTCTAACACTTATCTCTGACAGAATAGTATTCATACTATTAAAATAGCTGAAACCAGATAAGAGAATGTTGCAGCCAACTTATTTACTCAAAAGCAGTTCCTCTAAATTCAACTGAAGTGCTATACTATGCAGTAAGAAGAGGGCCAAAGCTCACCCTTAGGGCACATGCTTTGCATGTGAAAAAGCCAATGTTCATTCTCTGTCAGTGGTGTGCCTATAAAGGGGACAGGAAATGGAATTTTGGTGCTTTTTTTCTTGCTACAAGGCAAGTAAAGGTAGACTCCAGAGTGGATTCATAATCAGGGGCTATTGAGACATGTCCTGTATTGTTTTATATATTGTCTATTTTTAGTCTAAAATTGTAAGCTGCCTTGGGCATTTGTTCTTGTTATTAATGATAATGATAAATACATAATATAATATACATAACATATTACATAATATAATAACTTCTTATTAACTATAATAATATCAAGGGATCAGGCACATCACATGCGATCAAAGTAATCATTACTAAAGGTAAAGGTTTCCCCATGACCAAATGGTCTAGTCGTGACCGACTGTAGGGGGCGGTGCTCATCTCCGTTTCAAAGCCTGTAGAGCCGGCGTTTTTGTCCGATCATGGTGGCCAGCATGATTCTACGCCGTAGCACACGGAACGCCGTTACCTTCCCACCGAAGTGGTCCCTATTTATCTACTTGCATTTTTTAGGTGCTTTCGAACTGCTAGGTTGGGAGGAGCTGGGACAAGCAACAGGAGCTCACTCCGTCACGCAGTCTCGAACTCCCAACCTTGCGGTTGAAAGCCCAGCAACAGCGGATTAAGTCGCTGCGCCACCACGTCCCACTGCTTGTAGTAATCATTACTACAGCTTCATAAAGTAGGAGAGCATTATCCATTTGTTGCCAGTGAGGACAAGGACAAGGCAATGCCTCTAATGCAGCCTAGTGAGTTCAGAGCTGACGTTTGAATGCAGGTCTTTCTGTCTCTCAGCTTGTACTATCAGCTTGAGAATCAACTTCTCTCTGAAAGCTCGACTGCCATCCTGTTAATGAGTAAAAGTCAAGCAACAAGAAGTTTATCTCAGCTATTTAAGTGATGTCACAGGGATAGGAGAATGCAGATTACAGGTGGCCCAGTATATAATGAATCCTTGGCGCATGGCATACGAAACCATTGTAGAGTCATTAGTGTTTACTGCACCAGTGTTCAAAAAGATTGCCTGTTTCAACCACAGCTGTTGTCTTCCTATGTCCGTAAATAATTTGCTCTTGTCACAGGTCTGCACTGTTCAAGGCGGGATGACAAAGAAGAAAGGCTTGGCTCCTTACCTACTGCCTCCTTGTCCTATCAATCAAAATGTCATAAATAACCTAATGCAATTCAAAACCAAATGACCCTCAAAAGGAAAATCCAGAGCAATCCTAAATTGAAGAAACTCTAGGTCTATACAGCTAGTGGCCTATGAAGCTGAACATGGCCCATTAGCCATGTATTGTGGTCTGCCATGTTCTTGATAACACTCTTTTTACAACCGCCAAGCACACAACAAAAGCAAAACATCTACCTTTGGCGGGCTTCCATATGGAGAGTACATATGGAGAGTACATTCACCTTTACAGGTTACAAATTATGCAGAATTCAACTACTACAATCCAAAAATGAACAAACTAATGCTTCCCAAGACCTCATGATGCCAGACTCTGTCCTCCTTAACCAATGATGTGCCAATCTCTGATCCTCCTACTCTCCAATGTTCTAGCTCAGCACTTTCCTCCCTTTGACATATCTCTCCCTCCTCTTCCCCCCGTCCACCAGAAGAGCAGTGGAAGCAAGTTGGAAGCAAGGAGGCAGACAGAGATGAGCTTCCCCAATCAATCTGCTGCCTGAGGCAAACTTTTCAATTGGCCTCATGGATGGCCTGGCTCTGGTAAGGCTGAAGTCAATCAGTGATAAAGATTGCTCTCCTGTGTGAGAGAACAGGGTACAACTGATCATGTATAGGTCAAATTTGGCGTTCTATTTACTGACACCACCATTTTTCAAAACAAGACCTATTAATTTCAATAGAATGTACTTCTTACACACTGAGCAGATCTTTTTTTATTCTATTGGATTGCATGTCTCTAAAAAAAAGTCCAGTTAACAACAACTACCACCCAAAATGTAGAAAACTGAGATTGAAAATGAAGACATATAATGCTTGCAATCTGTGTACCTGCAGATAATGCTATTTATATTAATCTTTTACAATGCTCATCTGAAATCTGAACCAAATTCCATATATCAAAGCCTACCTTAGAAAGTAGATTTACATTCCAATCCTACTGAGCTTTGGGCTGTTGCATGCAGTCTTTCATGACAGCGGATCCAGCGGCAGTGGCGTGCACCGGATCCTATCCCCCTTTTCTGCAGCCTCCCCACCCCTTTTCTTTTCTTGGACTTATTGCTGGCACAGGTCTGAGACCCACTGCGGAGCAGAAAGCTTATAGATGTTTAAGGGGATTGAAATCTCCTTTCCCTCTGAAGTCTCCCTATCTTGCTGGATAAAGTGTGCCTGTTTTTGACATAGCTGTACCAGTAGGGGGTAGGATTCAGTTTAGTCTTATTGAATACAGACAGATTTAATTTTGAGTAAGCATGGCTAAGCTAGTACCCAAATACATATTTCATATTTCTGGAGTAATTTTTAATTCCATTTTTCAGTTTGTTTCTATGTCAATAATAGTTAAATATTCCTCCCCCCACCCCAAAAAAGAAGTAATCCTTTGAATGGAAGAAAATAAGCAAGACACACATAGAGATAAGATCAGCTTTCAGTTCAGTCGCAATCACAACAGTGCTTCTGGGATCTCAGGGCCATGTGAGCCCAGCAAGGTATTGTCAAGGATGAGCACTGCTATTTTGCTACACTGCATTATTTAGACATTTAAAGAGAATACAATACTACATTAAAAAAAGAATAATTGATTTTGGAGAGACGATACGTTTTTCTACCACCGGTCATTTGGAAGGTGTCCAATGTTTCCTATTTCCTCTCTGTCCTGAATTTATTTCTTTACGGTTGAATTAGTTTTGTACCACCGACAGCTCTCCTCATTAATAGGCATAAAGCTTTGAAACTTCATAGCTTTTGTGTCCCTAACAATGCCTCCAGCCATCAAAGCCTCTTAAATACTACACCTTTCTTTTCCCTTCAAAAAAGAAATAGCAACATGTAGCACCATCTCAAAGTCGCCGTCATTATCTGATTTCCGGCATTGTGCCCATGAATATGGAAATTCGAAGATCAGAAGACCTTTTAGCTTATGATGGAAGTTAAGGCACTTTCCATGTTCGCTCATGTTCCAAAAAGTGTGAAAACTGGAAGTTAAGGTGGTCACCATGAGCCATGAAAGCAGTAAGGATGTTGCAAAGTTTTGTACATTATGCTCTTTTTAAAAATTGCCTCTGTGCACCCACAACTTGTTTTTTTTAGTTTGACTTTGAGTTGGGGATACAGAAATTGGTGATGCTTTTCCAATCACTTGCTAGAGATACACCTCATTAATGTCTTCCTGGTGCATGTCTACAAGGCACAGTGCTTCCCACAAATGCCACCTACCACTATAGCAAATATCTACAGGGGCAGCAGTCACAACCACATGCTACAAATGGACTGGTTAAAGAATGTGTCATCCATTCCATGCAGCAGATATGCTTTCCTCCAGCAGCCAGTGGTGGCCCTCAAATAATCCGCATTGAAGTCCAGAAGCATGTTCAACCAAGAAAAGTCATTGGGCACTTGACACTGATTGCTTGTAGCTCAGCAAAAGCTAGCAGTTGGAGGGAGCAGCACAGAGCTGTACCAACTTTTTGATTATTTGCTTGCATTTGGAAAAAAAACATATTTTAAATAAACTATGACCATGTATGAAAAGGAAAGTGGCTCCATGGGCATTACCATTTACTTTGTCAATTGGTCTGTGGAACTCAGTGACACAGGATGCAATAATTACGTATCAATCAATCAACAGTATTTATATACCTCTTTTCAACACAAGTTCAGAAAGCGGTTTGCAGGCAAATAATAAAGTTAAATGGCTCCCTGTCCCAAAAGGGCAGTCTAAAAAATTGCACAACAGCCACTAGAACAGACACTGCGCAGGGCAGGGGTGAAGAGGGGCAATTACTCTTCCCCTGCTAAATATAAAAGGAACACCACTGGAAAAAGTGCCTCTTGCTGGCCATCCTCCATGCAACGGAGGGGATGGGCACCGCTTCAAGCAGCGCCTGCCACCTCCAATACTCGGAGGAATCTCTGGCCAGTGCAACCTTGCAGCGGCCAGGATTCTTCTATCGGAGGAGTGGTACACCACAGAACTGCTTGGTTTCTGATAGACAGAGAAATGGAGAACTGCGGGTAAAGCCACTAGGCACTCCACCCATCTGATTAACAGAAGAATCTCAGGTTGCTGAAATCTTGCAGTAGCCAGAGATTCCTCCAAGTGGGGCAGGCACCACTTGAAGTAGTGCCTGCCCTCTCTGATACACGGAGGGCAGCCAGCATTGGTGGGTGTTGTGATGCCACCCCCTGCAAGGCGGCACCCTGGGCATTTGCCCCCTGACCCCACCCCCCAGTACCACCACTGGAAGTTGATGGGGAAAGGAATGAAACACTGGGACCTTCCCTACAGCAAGAGCAGAGCATGAAAATGTTTGTACTAATTAAGGAGTTAGTACATATAGTAGATTGGAGTTATTGGGTGGATGTGGAAACGGAGTGGGGGAAAGCCATTAAGTGCAACAGCTATGTCACATTTCTGCTATTCTTGTAAAAAGTCACTGTGTTCATTTATGCATTTGAGCTTGCCACAGAAATGTCCAAAACCTGTCATGTTGACTTTTGTCTTCATTGTTTACATTTATCTTCCTCTACTAACTGATGAAAAAAACGTTCCTTTCATCTGAAGAAATAGACTACAAAATGTTATGCCACAATACAACCAATCTATTAGTTTGGAAAGTTCACCAGTTATGTTCAGAAACATATCCAGTGAAACCAATTTTGTTTTGCTTGTACTCTTCCCACTGCTTCAAGAGGGCCTGGAATATACCTGTAAAAGCAATGTTTACCTTAGGAGCGTGGATGCCTCCTTTCCAAATATTTGTGATGCAGATTTTAAAACATCTATCAAAAAATCGTATGTAAATTTGGTTTCCAAACTGCACTATTCCCAGGCTACAATCCTAGTCATACGTACTTGGGAGTAAGCCCCATTGATCTTACTTCTAAATAAATCTGTCTAGGATTGTACTGACAAAGACCTAAAATACAGCAATGACTTTACTACTTTGATAGAAGAGATGTTCCATGGATAACTACAATCAATCCTCTTTATATGTGCCCTTGCTGTCTGCGACCTCACCTATCCTACAAGGGGCAGAATTGCTACTTTCCTTGTTATATGCACCTCTGATCTCATGATCCACTATGCAGAGACCTTCCAAAGGCAGCAGGAACCTTCAGATTGGTACCTGCAACCAGCCCTGGCCCCTTTAAAATGGTTGGCAGCAGCATCTGCCGGCCATGTTTAAGGGGTCCATTCTAGCCACAGGCAGCGGCGTCATGCAGCCGGAACGCTGGGCGGGAGGAACGGGTGAGCGGCAGCCCGCCCGTTGCATACCAGTCCGTTTCGCCGTCTTCCCCGCCCCGTTCCTCCCGCCCAGTGTTCCAGCTGCATGACGCCGCTGGTCACAGGTGCCATTCTAAAGATCCCTTCACGTCTGGAAGGTCTCTGCAACATTCAGAGATCTTTTGGTGCTTCCTGCTGTAGTCTGCCGGCTTCCTGAGGGTCTCTGCTGGATTCTTCTGATGGCAGATAAGCACTTACTGTCTCCCCATTGATCCCATAATGGTATGTTATCTGCGAATTTGCTATCCGTGAGGAATCTAACCAGGAACCTAACCCTAGTGGATAATGAGGATTGACTATACCATGGAAAAACACATACAGTGTATGTTTCATAAACAGATATTAAACCTAGGGAAAAACTATATAAAATCTGGGAAACATTTTTTTAATGCCCCAACAGACTCACTAGAAAGGGGGTTAAAAAGAAAAGAAAAGCAGGCTGTTGTTATTAGGGCATCAACTATAAAAGGCAATTTAGTTATTTCTGAGCATTTGCAGTAACTGGAAAACAAGCAGCAATTATTGGTTAGTGTTCTGAATCTATAACTCATTAAGACGCAAGAGGCTTTTTGAATTCTTTATAGCACTGTCCACTTGCATCACTAGAAAAAGTGAATAATATTTCAAAATCATATCACCAAGTGACAAGAGTCAGTTTTTTTTTAAAAAAACTGTTTGTTGTTTGTTATGCAAACAGTACAGAAATTCTCCTCATTCTTGTAATCTACTATATATACTCATGTGTAAGTTGAAAAATTTATGCCTGAAAACATGGATTGACTTATACGTGGGCCAATTTGGTTAATAAAGCTTCTAACAGCAGCTTGGGGCTGGGCTAATAAGCAGGAAGCAGGAAGGGTAGAAAAAATGTAGCAATTTTACTTACCAGTAGTTGTTCTCAGGCACTAACAGAGTGCAAGCAAAACAACTAGATATTTTGCCTTCTTCTCCACACAGGAGGAGAGGTGAAGGCGCTTATGGGAATTGTAGTTGTTATGAGGACTGTTGCTATGGAAGTGCTGCACTGTATTCCTTACAAAGCCTTCAACTGCCATAAGCACCTGCATCTCTTCCTTCTTGTTTGGAGAATAGCTCCATTTCTGTGCTGCCTCAGAGGCAAATTAAATGACTGTTTTTTGGCTGGCTTTCTGTCACTGCCTCAGAACAATTACTGGAAAGTCATTTTCAAAGAATATCATATCCCACACACACACACACACACACACACACACACACACACACACACACAC
>JAJKFI010000019.1:3815903-3829060 GCA_029204185.1 Lerista edwardsae
CACACACACACACACACACACACACACACACACACACACACACACACACACACACACGTTTTAACCTTATCCACGGGTCATAGCAAATTCTATGATTCTTGCCCATGACTTATCCATGAGATCAACCTATACATGAGTATATAGGTAAATCAGTGGTTCTCAAACATTTTAACACCAGGACCCACTTTTTAGAATGACAATCTGTTGAATTGATGTCATTAACCTGGAACAAATGTCATGGCTGGAAGTGGCCTCATCAAGCAGGAAAATTAACACTCCATATGACAAAATCAAATTAAGGGCGGAGTCCTAACCAACTTTCCATCACTGACATACTGTAGCTATGCTAATGTGGCATGTGGAGTAGTAGTTCTTGGAGGCCTCCTCAAGGTCAGGGAATGTTTGCTACCTTATATTGAAACTGCATTGCCCTTACCCCAGGGTTGGAAATTTGGTTAAGACTGCGCCCTAAATAAATTAAGTAAGTAAATTAAAAGTTTACAATAAGTATACATTAAAAAAAGTATTTAAACTAAAGAAGCTCCCTCCTATTCCTCCCTATATTTATCTGCTTAAATTTTTTTCCCCTAAATATCCCAGATTACAAGCGTATCCACACTTACTCGAGAGTAGGCCCAATTAACTATCATAGTTAAAATCATATACATAGTAGCCTGTTTAAAGTACAGATCTGTAACATTTCCTCAAATGCAGTCACTTTGCAGTAATCAAATCTAATATATTAAAATATAAAATGCATATTGAAATGTATGGGGACCCACCTGAAACACTGATCTAACCGTTTGAGAAACACTGATCTAAATGTTTTGGTACCCCTCCTTTTGCATTATCTTGAAGTCTAAAGACATTTGCAGTGCAATACTATACAAGCATAACCTGTTTTAATATTTCATTAAACGTTTGGAAAATAAAATATTTGATGGAACTAAATATATGCCATTTTTACTGATTCATACTTTCACTCCAAAAGTGAATTTTCCAGGAAACTACACTGGCTTGCATATATAATAGATGTAAATATGAATTTTAGATTTAAAAAAAAACACCATAAGAACAGGCATCAAAGCTCAAGTTCGGACACATTGATAAATGGGTCTGGCTCCCACAGTGCAGTCATATGATTGATGCTATAGTGTCAAGTACCATTTTAAAGCAATTTTATAAAAGTTTTATTTTGTATTTGATGGTATCACATGTTTAATTCCATTATCAAGAACAAATTTCCACTGTTCTCATTGACGGCAAATCTCCCATTTTTCCCTTTGTAGGTCTCAAAGGACCCATTGTTTGCGGTGATAATAGGGTGCCAGATATTAAATGCAAGAGCCTTTTGTTCCAATATAATTTTCCCCAATTAATTCAAATTTTTGAGAAGATATCTAATTGAGACATTAAGAAAAGAAGGTGGGTGTGCATGTTGGGAATTATATCTGGATATGACAGACTATCTCCATCTTTATGCTCACATTGGACTAATTTCAAAACTCACTTTCTTTCATTTTGGAGAAAGATTACACTGGAGTTCCCTAACCGAATCCCTTCCCCAGAAACGACTGGCAAAACCACTTCCTTGGTTCCAGTTGAACTTTCTTAGAGGCTCCTCTTTGAAGCAGTAGTTCTCAATCACTGCTACTTGGAGTAAGAACAGAGGCAGATCTAAGGGAGGGCAAAGCTTCTTTTGCAAGAAGCCTTACCTTGCAGTGGAAATCACTCCTCTCCTGCACTGTTTTAACCAATTCTCACAGGGAAAAGCAACATCTTGGCATTGCTTACTGGCTACAGCAGCAAGGGAAAGTAGAGATTTGCATGATAGGGTAAGGCTTCTTGCAAAGAAGCTTTGCCCTCCCTGTAGATCCGCCTCTGAGTAAGAACCTAAGAAAGGCCCATCTAGTCCCCCTTCACAGTGGCACACCAGATGCCTCAGGGAGCACACAAAACAACAAGGTACTTGCATTTCATTGCCACTTCCTTGGATCTTGCATTCTGAAGTAGCCTACTTCTAAAATAAGGAGGTTGCACCATCCATCATGGACTATAGGCTGCAATGGATTTTCCCTCCAAAAATCTGTCCAGTCCCCTTTTAAGGCTCCTAGGCTGGACACCATCCCACTTCCTGTATCAAGGAGTTCCACAAATTAATTACACACTGGGTAAAAAACAGTATTTCCTTTTATCTGTTCTCATTCTCCCAATTTTAGTGGATGTCCCCTGGTTCCGGTGCTGTGTAAGAGGGAAAGAACCTCCCTCTATCCACTCTATCCACCCCATGCATAATTTTGTATGTCTCAATCATGTTCCCCCTTAGGCACCTTTTTTTGTAGACTGAAGAGCCCCAAAGCTGTAGCCTTCCCTCATAAGGGAGGTGTCCCAGCCCAGTAATCATTTTGGTTGCCCTCTTCTTCCCCTTCTCTAGTTCCACTATATCAGTAGTGAAATTCAGAGGGTTCGCCCAGGTTCTATAAAACCAGTTGTTAAATGGCCAGGCTCCGCCCACTCGCTTACCTCGGCTGGCTTCGGGGTTTTGTTTTTTTTTTGCTCCGGCTATGATGTCATAGAACCGGTTAATTCATTTGAATTGCACCACTGCACTATATCCTTTTTGAGATAAGAGATGAGATAGCAGTAAGAGGGACTGGACAGGTGGGTGGGCTTTTCGCAGCATACTGTTTTTGCAGACTGCAGCTCTGCCCACAGCACTGAACCTCCTGCTACTACTATATGGAAGGTTTGTGCCACAGTCTCACTGTGGTATAGTCTCACTATGTGGCACCAGCCTTCCATATAGTAGTAGCAGGAGGTTCAGTGCTGTGGGCAGAGCTGCAGTCTGCAAAAATAGTATGCTGCGAAAAGCCCACCTGCCTGTCCTGTCCCTCTTACTGCTGTTTAGAGGCTCACGTTAGAACCAGGAAGTGAATTGAGGTGACATTACCATGTGACGCATTTTGTGGCACGGCCGTTCTATTCACTTCCTGGTTCCCAGTGTGTTGCGGCCCCTGCATATTTGGCAGCTGCTGCTCTAAAGAAATAGGTTAAAACCTTCTGTTTGTAATAGGCCCGTTTAAATTACAATTAATTCTGCCTCTTTAATGAAAACAACAAACTTGCCAGCCCGCTAGGAGCAAACTTGTGTTTCTCTGTTCAAGTGTGAATGGAGAAAGGCCTCCAGCTTCACTGATTAACAGGTAATAACCTAGGGGTCTTTTTGCCTTTATACATTGCAGAATTATAACGCAATTAAAAAAGCGATGTGTGTGATTTGTGTAACCTGAAATGGAGCTGTAACCCGATTAATTATGTGATTTGTGTGAGCTACCCACAGTTAGTTACAATGATCTGAATAATTACAAGCATTGCAGGCTCACATAGACTGTCCAGGAAATATATTGCCAGTGAAGAGATTAAGTACCTGCATTAATAGTTTTCCATTGACTGCATTCACAAAATGCCATTATGGTATAATACAGGCATCATTGCTTCACTGGTCATCATGATTAGCATTTTGGGTTATACTTCTGTAGTACAGTTTGGCATAACTAGTTGTTTATGCTAGCTTATGATCGTAATCAAGTTTCTTAATGGTACATATGAAAACTTCACTATTAAGAATAACAATAATTTTGCCGATATGTTGCATGCCAAAACCTTGAGCTTTGCCAATGCTCTTTGGTCTGAATGCATCACCACCAACTCCATTCTCCATCCCCAGTTTTTCAACATGTTTTCTATCAGCTCAGACCCAAACAATATGTGCTATACAGATGGTAAACGTAAAGGTTTCCCCACGACCAAATGTTCCAGTCATGACCGACTGTAGAGGGCGGTGCTCATCTCCGTTTCTAAGCCAAAGAGCCGGTGTTTGTCCGAGGACAAGTTTCCGTGGTCATGTGGCCGGCATGACTATACGCCAAAGTGCACAGAACACCGTTACCTTCCCATCAAAGTGGTACCTATTTATCTACTCGCATTTTTATGTGCTCTCAAATTGCTAGGTTGGCAGGACAGACCATATAGATGGTAGTGGTACCTTATTATCTGTAGTATATCACTCACGAATTAGGAACATAGGAACAGCCCTGATGGTTCAGGCCAAAGGCCCATCTAGTCCAGCTTCCTGTATCTCACAGTGGCCCATCCAGAGCCGTTGTTGGCTCACAGAATGCCTAGGGAGTGGCAGTATCACCATACCTACCCACACCTAGAGTTGCTCCATTTAGGAGCAATCCAAGTGCAAGGGAAGGCAGGGAGCTGAAAAGTGCCCTGATTTTTCCATGCTGCTGCACCCTGCAGCTTTCTAAATAGGTGAGCCACTGTTGCGCTTGCCTCCCCTCCATGGCACCCTCCTTACACCTTCATGATTAGGGTTCTCCCAGCACCTTGGCAGCATCTTCCTCTGTCATCCCTCTTGGTCTGCCTTTCCCCTGTAGTGTCCCTTGCCTTCTGAGACCTCCTTCCGTCTCTCCCTCCCAGAGTCTCTGTAGAAGCAGCACTTATGAAAGGGTGGCTCTGGTAGAGACTAATTGTAATGGGGGTGGGCAGATAAAAGCTTCTGGGGCTGAATTACATTTGACACCCTTGTTCAAGCTGAAGTGGTACAACCCTGACATAGGTTTACCACTTCAGTGAAAATTAAGCTGAAGATACAATGCTTATCCATTTGTAAAGTACCATACATAGTATTAATAGTTGCGTGTATACCCTTATTCTTGTATCCTGAACTAACAGAGCAATCCTACTCAATGCGACGTCATGGCATCGACGCAACGTCATAGCATCAACGCAATGGCATTAGCGCTGATGTGTGGGTGCCGAGCAGCACCGTGCCAATCCAGCACTGTTTAGGATTGTGCCCTAAGTCCTTGAAAAACAGCTGCCAGAGACTTCAGGGGTCAGCTCCTGTGTGACTATAGATAGTCAGTGTCCTACATGGCCAGCCGCTGATACCACCTTGGCATCCTCTCTTTCTTCCATCCATCATCAAAGCAGAGCACATGGTGTTTCCAGGCTGCCACCCATTCATGGGTGAATTCAACCAGGTCTGGACCTGTTTCAGCCAGGTAGCCTTTGCTTTCATGCAGTACTTGTGAGCTTCCTAGAGGCATATAGTTGCTCACTGTGGGACTACATGAACCTTTGGTTTGATCGAGCTGAGCTCTTCCTATATGATGCTCTCAGATCATGATCTCTGCTAAGTTGAATACATGATGTATTTAATTTTTTGGCTATCCATGTTTCCTGGAAGAAAAATTAATGATGCTCAATAATGCAAATGCAAGAAATGTTAGGGAAAAATTGATATTGCTACCAGTTGCAGCCAGTTCTCCTTAACTAATACTTCTTCACCTTCCCATGCAATCAGAAAAAAAGGTTTCTTAGACCTTAATGTGACATAATAGGCTAATTATATTCCTACAACACCGAACTCTTAAAGCACAGTGCAAGAATAATTCATAAGCGTTCCAAAAAGCCATGAATAAATAAAAGTGGTACAGTAAATCTGCACAATTTAGCAATGGCAATTAAACTATGCATTGTAGTGGGAAAAAAAGTCTAGCAGAGGAAGGTGGAAAAATCCATCCATAGTGTGAAGAAGTGAGTAAAAACCAGAAGGCACGGTGGCATGGCTTCAAATCTGTTATTGTGACTCATATGCGGTAGTGGTAGTAAAGACAGTGAGATCATTGTCAAAGCTGCAATATGTTAACAAGCTGTTCTATTCGTACATTACTCTTTCGATTAGCAGTATCGTATTTAGAATGTGATCGGCTGAATGTGATGCTGTGGTACTGTAGCATCAGAGCACAGCCTCAAGTCATGGGATTCCAGTGCTGGTACAAGAGGAATTCTACCCCAAGGTGAGAGAAAATGGTGATACAAAAGGAAAGCACATAATACTGCTTCCTGAACTTCTAATTTTTGTTACAAAAAAAACCCAAAATCTGTAAAAAATAAAACCATTTTATTTGGTTTGCATTTATTATTTAATGGGGATGCATGGGTAATGACTCTGGCTGCATCTGCTGACACTATTTATTTATTTATTTATTTATTTATTTATTTATTTTGAAGGACTTATACCCCACCTTTCCCATGCTGAAGCAAATGCCCAAGACAGCTTATATGGGCAGGCTAGTCTAAACCACCATTTTTCAATGGGGTTTTTTTTTGTTTTTTGTTTTACAAATATACAGTATTCTGTGATTCACCAAATTCTCAGTCCCAGATGTAGCCTTCACAGTGTGTTTCTCTTCTCTGGCTGTGTGACAGCAAGCTTCAGCTGGTGATTATAAGTCCTATGCCTCCTATATCACCTACCAAGCACACATTTAATGCAATTATAATTTATAATTAGACTTAATAATTAGAATGTGAAATTTGAATAAAAACACAGAGCACTGCTTTCTGCACTTCTAACTTGGAAAACAGTGAAATCCATGATAAAATAAGACCATTTCCCCCCACCTCTAGTTACTGTATTGACATTGCTATAGTAGCACTATGGAAAGACAGCACCACATGAACACGCAATGTGAGGGTTTTGTTGCTGTTGTTATTGTTGCTTAGGGTGTGTCAGGACTTCTAATGGTACTTATTAAGGAATCATCCTAGAAACTGGGAAAAAAACACTTGCCAAGAAGCACCAGTACAATTGCATTGACAAAAAAAAAAAAAAAGAGCGAGAGAGAGAAAGAGATGTTGTGAGGCAGGTGGGAAAGTCAACACTGCCATAGATTTTGCCACAGCAATTGGCTCTGTTGAATGACATGATGGCTTTTATGGCGTTCTTGACATTCAGTCATGAAATTCAACAAATGGGTTGGCTGTTCACATGACAAGATTACAGTAAATTGTTGAAGGGATATTTGGATTAAAATCCAATTCTAAAATCAAGAGTTTCTACAGGGGATACTGTATGCTCCATTATTGTTCATTATTGTTCAGACCAATTGGGCTGGCTCTCCAAGTGCTGAGGGGGCAGACCAACTGCCAAATACTATCCTTCTTACCTGCATTCTGCTTGGGCCTGCCTTGCAGACAGTTTGGAAACTACAATTGGTACAGAATTCAGCTGTTGGTTTCCATAAATATATATTATCATTTTATTGATCTTTTTTTAAAAAAGAAGATACAAAACTCTTTGTGCTTTGAGCCACTGTGAACATCTATTGGTCAGAAAATTGAGATAAAATATATCTTTAATAATTGTTAGCCCTTTTGGGACAGGGAGTTATTTTATTTTATTTTATTGCCTGCCATCCGCTTTGTGAACTTTTTGTTGAAAAGTGGTATGTAAATTTGATTGATTGATTTCAAAAATATTGAACAAGGTTTGTTTGTTTACAATGAATTCCTGTAAATATGAAAACTAGTAGTTCAAGAAGTTCCTGTGTGTATTTATGGGAGTGTCACAGAAGCAACAGTTGAGTATATGTACATCATACATTGTACACAGTGGTCCCTGACCGCTAAAACGAACAGGAATCTCCATTTCTTGCAACCCTCCAAGCCATGTTACAAAACTTGTACCAAATGACACCATGGAACTGATGAACTCCTTGACTGGACTTCAAAGCTAACATTCTACCCTAGGGCTTATGATGCGCGTAGTCACATCAAATCATACCACAAAAATAGGTAGGTTTGGGATTGAAATGAGCTATTTTCCACAAACATTTTGGCTACCAGGTCCTACATATTCATAGTGGAGCATCTGCAAAGCAGATGGTCCCAAATAGCAATTGTTAATTTTTTTTCATCCAGAACTAGGGACATCCAGGTGGTATATTATTTGTGGATAATTTGCAATAATCATTTCCAAATCATGAGCTGTTGAGCAGGGGTATGAGTTTGTTTATTATTGAATCTTTCTAACCTAGCATTATGAATTAATGATTTATTATGTTGCATTACTTTGTTTATCATGTGCTGTTATATTACAGTATGTCAAGCTAGTTAATAACATGTCACATTATAACATATATAAATTTGAGTCTGAAATGCACATTCTATCTTTTCTAGGCAGAGCCATCCCAAATAGAGCAACTTTCAAGCAAAAAAATACTGTTTCCAAAGAAATGCTTTACTCAAAATAATTTCAAGGATCCCACAGTTTACCAAATAAATTCTCATCATTTTTCTTGTATGGGGAGGATCCCCAAATTCATTTCGTCTATAATATTAAGGATGTAATTTTTTTCTTTGAGATTGTAGAAATAGATCCAATTATTTTTCTGTCGCAAGCACAGTATTTATCATCTGTATCTAATGTTTCCCCTCTTGTTTATCCACAAAGGCAGTGATCTCCAAACCGGAGACCGCTGCAGCGCAGAACAGGCTCCCTGGAGCAACCAGCTCTTTTCGTTCCACTGGGGAGCATTGGGAAAGCTAAGACTATAGCCCCCAAGTGTCACTGCGGCCAGCCGCACCTGCCCAGAACACCGCATGCACAGCCTGCTGTGGCGACAGAACCAGGAAACAGCTGGCTGAGGCAACACTGGGGGAATATAGTCCCGACGGAACGGTAAACGCGGGTCACTAGGTGGAGGGAAACAGCGGCCTTCAGATCCGGTCTGCAGGCTGGAGTTTGGAGACCACTACTCTAGAGGATGAGTTTAAATAATTTTTAAAATGCCTTGCATATAAAACTAGAAACTACTAGGGAGACAATTTCTAACTTATCCTAACCTAGTGTAACCCCTCTGACATGCTAGCTTTCTACATATCGGGAATTTTTTTTCCTTGTGGAAGCATTCAAATATGTAGCCCTCACCTCAATCTGATATCTTTATTACAAATAATGCTACTTACCTAGACTGAACTAGCTCATACATGGGCAGCCCAATCCTATCCTGCCCTAGAACAAGCAGCACACGGTGGCCTGCACTATATCCACACAGATTAGAGGCAGGTTGGAGGTCACTTTGGGATAAGGGGATATTTTTACCTATACATTGTGCCGAGCCCCAGCCTGCCCTATGTGGCTACTTGGATCTGCAGGGTTAGGATGTGGCCTGTGCAGCCAATACAGCCCTGCCCAGGGCCAATCCACCTCCCATTCCGCCCTCCTTCCATCCAAAAATGCTCCCTCCCAACCCCTGGAATACTCTCCCACCATCCTCCCCCACCCCCTGCGCAGCCCAACTCAAACGTACCCTGGATCTGGTCCTTCTGGGCCGACATGGGCCTCTGCCTCCGGTCCAGTCCACTTTTGGGGATTCCGTTCTAAGAGTCCAGTGTTATCCACCAATGTTAACTCCACCACCACCAATTCAGCTGTGCCAAAAAAAAAAGCTTGTACTGCTGGAGGAGGGCAGATGGGGAGACTTGGGAGAGTCAGGAGAAATTGTTTCCCTTATTTATTTATTTTATTTATTTATTAAATTTATACCCCGCCTTATTTGCCTAAAGGCACTCAAGGCGGCTTTACAAAATATAAAAACTAACATTAAAAACACTTCAAAAACAATATAAAAAAACAATACAATAAAACAATTTAAACCACCAATAGTACAATTTAAAAGCAACAAACCCAGTGGATCATAAAATATAATAAACCAGCCAGCCCGCCAGACCTGTCAACAGTTAAAAGCTTTTTGAAATAAAAAGGTCTTCAGCCCCCGCCGGAATGTTAACAGAGAGGGAGCAGTTCTCAATTCTAAGGGGAGGGTATTCCAAAGTTGGGGGGCCACCACCGAGAAGGCCCTCTTCCTGGCCGCCACCCCTCTCACTTCTCCTGGTGGCGGCACAGTCAAAAGGGCCCCTCCAGATGATCTAAGAGTACGGGTTGGATTGTATGGAAGGAGGCGGTCCCTCAAATACCCCGGACCCGAGCCATAAAGGGCTTTAAAAGTCAAAACTAGCACTTTGAATTGGGCCCGGAACAGAACCGGCAGCCAGTGCAGTCGCCGAAGCAGTGGCTCGACAGAGTCAAACCGACGTGCCCCAGCAACCACCCGAGCCGCCGCGTTCTGAACTAGTTGTAGTTTCCGGACCGTCTTCAAAGGCAGCCCCACGTAGAGCGCATTGCAATAATCTAATCTAGATGTCACTAGGGCATGGGTCACTGTGGCCAGGTCCGCACAGCTCAGGTACGGCCGCAGCTGGCGAATCAGCCGAAGCTGAGCAAAGGCTCCCCTGGCCACCGCTGCCACCTGGGACTCCAGGTGTAGCTGTGGATCCAGGAGAACCCCCAAGCTGCGAACCTGCTCCTTCAGAGGAAGTGCAACCCCATTCAGAGCAGGGCGATAGTCCAGTACCCGAGCTGTGGATTTCCGGACCAAGAGCACCTCTGTCTTATCCGGATTTAATTTCAGCTTGTTTGCCCACATCCAGCCCCCAACCGCCTCCAGACAGCGATCCAGGACCTCAACTGCCTCCTCAGAATCAGGGGGAAAGGAGAGATAGAGTTGGGTGTCATCAGCATATTGATGGCACCCCACTCCAAACCCCCGGATGACCTCTCCCAGCGGTTTCATGTAGACGTTAAATAGCATGGGGGATAAGATGGAACCTTGCGGCACCCCAAACCTAAGAGGTCAGGGTGCCGAGCAAGCATCCCCCAGCACCACCTTCTGGGATCTGTCAGCCAGGAAGGAGCGGAACCACTTCAAAACAGTGCCTCCAAGCCCCAACCCGGCCAGCCGACCCAGAACGACACCATGGTCGATGGTGTCGAAAGCCGCCGAGAGGTCCAGCAGGACTAACAGGGTCGCACTTCCCCTGTCCATCCCCCGGCGCAGGTCATCCACCAAGGCGACCAAGGCAGTCTCCGTCCCGAACCCCGGCCTGAAGCCAGATTGGAATGGGTCCAGATAATCCGTTTCCTCCAGAACCCTCTGAAGCTGGGATGCCACCACCCGCTCAATCACCTTGCCCAGAAATGGGATATTGGAGACTGGCCGAAAGTTGTTTAAATTTGTGGGATCCAGGGAGGGCTTCTTCAGGAGGGGGCGCACCATTGCCTGCTTCAAGGCAGGTGGGAACACCCCCTCCCTCAGAGATGAATTCACCACCCTCCCTGTCCACTCGGCCAGCCCTCCCCGGGCAGCTCTAATTAGCCACGCCGGGCAAGGGTCGAGCGGGCAAGCAGCAGGTCTCACGCTCCAGAGAATCCTGTCCACATCCTCAGGCTCTACAAGCTGAAAAGAATCCCAAATCGTAGGACAGACAGGTTCCCCAGGGACATCACTAGATATGCCCACAGCGGCGTCCAAGTCATGCCGGATCTGATCGACCTTGTCTGCAAAATGTTTTGCGAACTCGTCACAGCGAGCCTCCGTGTGCTCCTCCCTACCAGTAAGGAGGGCAAGATGTAAAAGGCTACGGACCACACGGAAGAGCTCAGCTGGACGGTTCTCTGCAGACGCAATGGTGGCAGATAAGTGTGCCCTCTTAGCCACCACCACTGCTCTAGAATAAGCTTTTAAGTGGGCCCTCGCCCGTGTCCGGTCAGATTCGGCACGAGTCTTTTGCCACCGACGCTCTAGTCGTCTGCCCTGCCGCTTCATCATTCGCAGCTCCTCAGAGAACCAAGGAGCCGCTCTGATTCTGCGACTGGGCAGAGGACGCTCAGGAGCGATCTCATCCAGGGCCCTGGCCATCTCCGTATTCCAGAGGTCGACCAGGGCACCGGGTGGATCTCCAACTCTGGCAGCAGGAAAATCCCCCAGAGCCCTCAGGAATCCATTCGGATCCATCAGCCTCTGAGGGCGGATCAAAGAATGCGATCCCCCGCCATTGCAGAGGTGAGAAGCTGCAACAAGCCTAAATCCCACCAGACAGTGATCTGTCCATGACAAAGGAGTGATCTCAATATCCTCCACCTCCAGATCACCATCAACCTGCCCAGCTGTAAACACCAGGTCCAACGTGTGTCCCGCATCATGCGTCGGGGCAGAAATTCTTTGAGACAGACCCGTGGTTGCCATGGAGGCCATGAAATCCTGAGCCGCAGGTGTTCCCGGGGCCTCGGCATGGACATTGAAGTCCCCCAACACCAAAAGGCGGGGGGACTCCAACACCACGCTCGAGACCAGCTCCGTCAGCTCAGGCAGGGAGACTGCTGGGCAGCAAGGCGGGCGGTACACCAGCAGAATCCCTGTTCTGTCTCGCCCCTCCAACACAACACGAAGGCACTCAAACCCGGTGGACTGCTGAACAGGGTATCTGGTGAGACGGATGACGTCCCGATAGACCATTGCAACCCCACCTCCCCGCCCCTGTAGTCGTGGCTGCTGAAGTACCCGGAAACCCGGCGGACAAATCTGGGAAAGACTAACCCCTCCCAGCTCATCCAGCCAGGTCTCCGTGATACATACCAGGTCGGCTTCCTCCTCCAAGATTAAATCATGGATTGAGGAGGTCTTGTTATTCACCGACCTGGCATTCAGAAGCAGCAGCTTCAGACTCAGGGGACTGTTGCCAGGATTTCCAAAGGTCAGAGGGATGAGGGGAGGGCCAGAAAGAGGGACAGTCTGTCTACGACTGACCCTCCTTCTCCTGTGACGTCCGGCCCAACCCCCACCGCCATACCTTCCGTAACCCGTAACTCTACTGATGGTGGCCTCCCTCCCCTCCCCTGAGCTCCCTCGAGATGTCAGACACATAATTCCGGCAGGAGCGACCTACAAGCCAACCACCAGCACACAGAAAACTAAAACACAGGCACACATACACATACACTCCCCACTAACAACCAGTGCAGCAGCCCTCACCCCCCTCACACTGAGGCTTGGGCTGCTGCAGGCCTCTGCCTCTCTCTCACCGAGGCAAAGGCCTCACTCCTTCCCTGCCCCCCTCTCACAGAGGCAGGGACAACCTTCCTCTCTCCTGGCCAGACTCTCACTCTGGCCAGGAGATCTCAAGCATACTATCACTCACTCAGTTAAAAGGCTGGGGTTGGCTTGTTGACAGGTGACCAGGCCCCAAAAATAAAGGCGTAGCTGGAGCGTGACGATCCACAGGACGATGAACCAGGACAACCCGGACACAGCAACAGCAGCAGATGGTGTAGGCTCCCGGCTCCGCTCCCCAGGCGAAGAGCCACGGGCAAAGAGCCCTTTGGCTCTTGCCCTTTGGCTCGCGCCTCTGGCAAGCCAGAGGCTTAAGATGGTCACCAACCTGGAAGGGAAGCCAACAGG
>JAJKFI010000019.1:3829070-3859117 GCA_029204185.1 Lerista edwardsae
TAAGATGGTCACCAACCTGGAAGGGAAGCCAACAGGAGCTCTGTGAGCCCTCTCTCTGGTAAGCCGCCCAACTCTTCAGCTGGTAGAAGTCTGAGGAGAGAAAGGGAGAGTGTTGAGAGGCCAGGAAGGAGTAGCATACTATGTAGGTCTTGCATGCCAGTACACCCCCCCTCCTGTTGCTGTCATGTCCCCATCCTCCTCCTGCCCACTCTTCCCCTTCCCTGCCCTGCCCTGTCCCCATTCTTGAAGCTGCCTTAACCTGATTCAGCAGGCACGGTAGGGCACTTGTTGTGGTACTGCTCACAAAATGGCCACTGCGTGGTCCACTGGCAGCCATTTTATGACAATAGAAGTGTCTTCTGCTGTCGTAAACTCCTCCACATGACAGCTCAATCCTGCATTGGACTGGGCTGTAATTTCTTTTCCATAATGCTTCCAGCCATTTATTTTAGAGTCATCTCTGCTTGGGAATTGATATTGCTTCTCTAAACATATGTCAGGATTTGATTATTGAATGTGAAAATGTGATTACTTGCACTTTTTACTTGCTTTGCCTTCTAAGTTTAGAATATTGCATGGTCTTTGCGTCTTTCCAGCAGTTTGAATCCTTTACATAATTAGCATTTCCCAAAACAGCAGCTCTGTTCTTCCTGAAAAAAATTTCACATTAGACTGTATAGGCAACCATGTGCATATTATGTTCTATATTACACTATATTTGGATCCTCAATAGTGCTGACCTGTGGACATTTTATGTCAACCTAGTTATATTGAGGAAGCATATTTTCTGTTCCCAATTCGCTGAAAATCTGATTGTCTCTCAGCATAGATACGTGCAGTCTTCTCTTTGATTGGGTTTCAAGAATGAATGCATTGTGTCAGGTGTGTGTGTGGGGGGGGGGGGGTCAGAAAAGCAGATGGTGGGATCAAGGGATCAATGCAGTACCTTTCACCTGTGTGTCACTAGTTCAAAGCATATAGAGCATCTCAGTATGACTGACAACTGTTAACGTCATGATAGCTTGATAGCATGTAGACTGATTGTCTCACACAACTTCCTTGTGGTCAGATATGCCCATCACAGATGCAAAGAAACCATCACAGTTGCCACTAATTGGCTTCTTACTTGGCAGTTTCTGCAGGGGAAATTTCTACTGAATAGGCTCTGAGATTCAACTACCCTGTAATCCTTGGGGGTCTCTGTGCAGATCATGGGATAAACAAGATAATTTGGTGGTGGTGGGAAATATGTATTATAACTTACGGCACTGCTGTACCTCCTCTGCATATCATTAAAATGTTCTTTCTCCATGACTATCAAATTGGTATCTTTTCCTCCCTACAATTTAGTTAAAATTAATCAAGGATTGCAAGGTTGCAATCAAGATCGCAATGTTATATAAACGGTTGTAGTCCTAAATCCCATAATCAAGGTTGCAATCCTACTTACTGGGAGCACTTGGGCTTACTTCTGAATAGATACATATAGGATTGCTCTGTAACAGCCCAGTCCTATCAGGGGCTTATAGTGACAGATCTTGCAACCCAGCAGCGATGTCCTAGAGCGATGGCTCAAAAGTTGCTCCATTCTCCTGTGGGCCATGGCCACCAAAGCAAATAACTTGAAGCCATGCACAAATAGCAGCAGCCCAGGATTCAACACACATGCATGCATGAACACACGTGCACGCATGCATGCGCGCGCGCGTACGCACACACACACACACACACACACACAGAAAGAGAGAGAGAGAGAGATCTGAACCTATTATCTTACACCTAATTTTCCTTGAAATGATAAACCTGTGCCTTGTTTACCACTTCAGACTGATGGATGGGAGTTCACATAAGTGAGTGCTCATCCATTCCCCTAAATAAATAAAGACCTCTGTACATTGCAGAAAACAAAATGGCAAGGAGATGTTCAACTGGAGCCTATCTCCACATCTTCTTTGTGTGAGGATATTTTTATATGGAGAAGCACTCAGTATGTGAGCCCTCACCTGCAGTCTGAAGACAAGAAGCCCAGGCATCGGTTTACCACATCAGGGAGATCCTAATCCTAGTCTCTGCATTGTGGCAAATCTCCGTATGCATTAAAGCAATGTTTTCAAACTGTGGGTTGAGACCCTCTTGGTGGATCGCAACATGATGCCAGGTGTGTCACAGAGAGCTGGGAACAGCCATCTTGGAAGCTGCAGACCTTACTCTTGCTATATTCCTTTTGTGAGTGTACAGTTTGAATTTTCAAGTGAGGGTTTTAAAAAATTGTTTTCCGTTCAGTGTTTTTTATAATATTTTGTCCTAATCCTGCTTTCTGTCAGGGATGTTTCGTGGTTGAACAATTGCTGCAGTCCAAGAATGCCAATTTGCATTTCAAGGGTGTCATTTTATTATGTTACAATGACAGCACTTCCTGCTTCATGATGTCACTTCCTGCCATGACATCATTTCCAGGTTAATGACATCACTTCCAATGGGTCCCAATATGAGTGCCATTCTAAAAAGTAGGTCCTGGTCTAAAAGGCTCTAGAACCACTGCATTAAAGAAAATATTCACTGTGTGCATGGACTCCTTTCCAAATCATCAAATCACATGGACCTCTGTATGCATTGTAAAGTGTTTCCGTGAGCAGATGAGCTGCTAAATTGGGGTGCAGGTCACCTCTCTAAAAAAGGTTCTTGTTGCTTTGTTACAATGGCCTTGCCCTGGCATGAAGAAAGTGACCTCATTTATTATTGTAGCTTCAACTTTAAACCAAAATAGGTCATTCAGTGTGTCTACTGTATAAAACCACTTTAAGTATCACTTCCTGTGTGAATGCAGAAAAGTCAGTGCTTGGCCTCCTTTTGTCACCCCATGAAATCATATAATGAAAATAAAGTTGAATCTCTTTATTAACAAAGTAATTCCCTTCCCAGTAGTCATACTTCTCCATGTTACAGAGGTGGTGAAATGGAGTTATAATTAATCTACTGCCCCCTTATCAGGTCCGATAAAAATGAGCAATAAAATATAATCTGATTGTGCCATTAGCTCAAATGAATTTCTCATCATCAGTTCACAACTAAATCATAAATAATTTTTCAACAGCTTTTTAATGAGACGAAAGATAATCAAGGTCTGCCGTGAAGTAGTGTAATACCCTCTGAATAATTATTCTGTTTTCAAATGAAAATGAAGCTTTCGTCGTCTACTTTGGCAACCAATGGAATGAGTACTGGAGGTCTGGATAGGGGTGAGCAACAAAATAAATCCATTCTGAAACATTTTGACAGAGAGTAGAAAGTATCCATTCCAACCAGCCAAAACTCTAAAATAGATCACAGAAACTTCCAGAATTTAACAGGAGGAATTCATGGAAAACTAGTTGTTTGTTGGGGATATGTTGTTGGCAATAGTCTTCAACCTAGCAAAAGCTGTGACCAACCTCAATGCCCAACATAGCATCCACCTTAGACAGCTCATCTGGCCAGCAGGCAAGAGGAGTTACTGAGTGGGTGAGTGGCCAATCTGTGGAACTCCTTGCCACAGGAGGTGATGATGGCATCTGGCCCAGGTGCCTTTAAAAGGGGACTGGACAAATTTCAGGAGGAAAAGTCCATCATGGGCTATAGGCCATGACGGGTGGTGCAATCTCCTTATGTTAGAAGTAAGTTACCTCAGAATGCCAGTTGCAGGGGAGTCGCAATAAGATGCAGATATCTGGTTGTCTTGTGTGCTCCCTGAGGCAACTGGTGGGCCACTGTGAGATGCAGGAAGCTGGGACTGGATGGGCCTTTGGCCTGAGCCAGTGGGGCTCTTCTTCAGTATGCTTTGAGAGCTCCTCTGGCCAATAGGCAGGATAGGTCACTGGGTGAGTGAGTGGCCAACCTGTCACAGTTTTTTTTTCTGCCTGGTGATGGCCAATCAGCATGCACTGCTGCTACTGCAGCATGTACCACCCCTTCTTTCCTTCTGCATGAAGTTGTCAAAAACTGCATCTAGAGTTAGCAAGTAGCATGGCAATAGTGTGTACTCAGTTTTGAAAATAGTAGAAAGAGGAAGTAAAGTGAGACTAAGTAGATGATAAAGAAAATGCTGCAGTAGGGGAAAGCAAGTGGGTGGGGCAGGAAAGTGAGCAAACTCACACATCAAATTATCTGGCAAAAGCTCCAGTCCCAAACCTGGCAAACTTTGCAGACCTGAGCCACAAAACAAAATGGTGGTAGCAACACAGCCACTATCACGACCCATTTCTGATAGTGGCCTGTTGAAGACCTTCACTCCATAACTCTAGTGGGACCAGAAGGCAGTGAAAATAGCCACACTAAGGCTTGGAAAATTATTAAATGCACCATAAGCTTTAGAGATATGAGACATTGGCTAGGTTGGACAATTAAGGTTATCAACAGCAGCTCTACTTGAGGCATACCTTGAGGGGATCACAGCACTAAGTTTTGCAAGCAGCCCCTCCTCTTCGGAACCATTCCCAGTGGCTAGAGCAAAATGGAGGCTACGTTGGCTACAAATGGTTCCAGAGAGCAGATGCTTCTAAAACATAGTGCTGTGATCCCTCTCTAGGTACACCCCTGCGCTCTACCATTCTAGGAAATGCTGCTGGCAGTGCAAGGCCCAGAAGGCCATGCATGGGTGACAATGGCCCACAGATTGCCTGATGAGCCAGGTAAATTGGCAGCAGGGGTGGATTATTGGCAGATTGGGGTGATATATACAAGTGGGGGATTTAGGTTGGACTGCTAATGATGATGATGATGATGATGATGTAATACATATGCATTAATTCAGAGCTTTATTCACTTTAACAACGCTTGCAAGCCATGTTCTAGAAGGTCAATATTCCATCAGCACAATTCCATAAGCACAGCCGGCCAGCCAGCGCCCTATCCAGCACTGGGTAGGTGGAAGCTAGAGCCTCCCTGTGGCAAGGGAGCGTGCGCTCCCTTACTGTAAAAGAGTGGGCGCAGATCCAAGGAGACTGCATGGCCCAAATCGGGTCCACACAGCCTCCCTGGCGGGCTTATGATATGACCTTATGGCCACCTCCCAAGCCCGCCCACATCACGCCCAAGTCCCGCCCTGCCTCCCTCCCTCCCTCCCTCCAATCCCTGTGCTGCCTCGGCACAGAGACTCTCTTGTGCCGACTGGCTTTGGTTGGCACGAGAGAGGCTCAGCGTGGGTGCAGCAGGTCCTGTTGCCTTAGCGCCGATGTGGGGGTGCCGATTGCACTACCCTGTTGCGCTGACATTGCGTGGAGTTTAGTATTGCGCTGTCTCTGGGGGGTAGGGTTTGCTTCTCTGTAAATTGCCCAGCATGTGTCTCAATCAAACATTCCAAGGCTGCTGTCCTCAAAGTCCTGTTGAAATCCAACAGAATGAAACCAAAAGAGTAAGAGGTATGATAATGGTGTAGTCATGCATTATTCACTGCTACAAAAAGATGACCCATAGCGTTTTATGGAAGTACCATAACGTGACACTTTCAAAAGTTCATAATTCGCAAATATATTCCCACTTGCTTCATCTAGTATGTCACCAGCTTCTTATCATCAAATGATTGGTACAAAGAAAACATGATCTTGGTATCTATCAGCATTACTTTTTTTTTTCCACTTTTAACACCTACTGTTCAAAGTGCATTTGGCAGATCAAGTAGAGGTTTTTGCAGCCTCAGGGCCATCCTTAAAACTACTTGAGTTTATATTCTTCGTGGCCCAATCCTATGAGGGTCTTGCACTGCTGGAACTGTTTAGCTGGCACAGAATTGAGGAGACCCATAGGGGCTGCTGGGGCCTGATACAGTGTAAGGAAACTGATGTTCCCTTACCTCGAAGAGACATCCTGCTGCCTCCTTGGCCCTGCATGATACAGCCGGTGTACCACAGCATGCTTGAGTTTGGGGTGGGCTGTAGTATATAATTAGAATTTATTTAGAGTAATTCATTTCAACAGTTGTTAACAACATGCTAAATGGTATGCCTAATCTATTTAAACAGGACATCTGGTCTAGCCTGATTTGAAAATAAAATGTCCAGATGTAGGCTGGTATTTTTCGGCATACGTCTTTGATGAAAAAATGTTGCTCTGTCTTCAAGATACTCAACTCAACCAAGAAATGGCAATACCCTACAGAATAATGCCATCCTAAGAGCTTGGAGACAACAAGGTTATAGGTTTAGTTCAAGAGTGTCCCCGTTTGTATTCTTTAGCCCAGTGTTTCCCAAAGTGTGGGTCGTGACCCACCATTGGGAACCTTTATTGGGCCATTCCCCCTTAAGGATAGTGGCCCAGTAATGGGTGCCCCAACCATGCCACAGTGAGCAACGGTTGTGGGCACCCAGGAGCATCTCCCCTTATCTGAGAGGTGGAGGGTGTCATAAAACGCAGGGAACCAGGCCCGGCTCAGCTCCATTTTGAGACCAGTGTCTGTCTTCCCAACCGCCTCTCTGAACCCTGGCGATGGGAACCCTCCTGCAAGGTTGGGGAGGCCAACAGTCCCCTCTGTGGGTTTCCTTGACACAGTAAAAAGCCCTAATTGGCACCCCTGTGGCACCCCTGCTTCGGCGCTAATGCTCCTAGACTAGCGCTAGCTGTAGTGGTGGCCTGGGAACATAGGTGGAGAGCTGGTGCAGAAGTGGTTCTTGGAGAGGATGGGGATGGGTGGGGATGGGTGGAACTGGGCAGGGGGTTGGGCAGGTCAGCAGGCGGGCCGGCCCGGGGAGGCAGGTGGGTTTGGGATGTGGCCATTAGGCCTCATCCCCAGGCCGCGTGGCCCCATGCCCATAATTTCTCAGGCGCAGATCCAAGGAGCACATCGGGGAGGCTGGTGCCTCCCCTCGGGCAAGAGCATGAACGTGCCCTTGCACTGGGGAAGCTCCAGTCACCTCGGAAGCTGCGTCAGATGCAGCACAGGCCTGCCAGCCTGTCTGCTCCAGCGCAGTTTAGGATTGCACTGTGAGAAAAGCTAGAAATCCTCTCAATTCTCTGTTCGTATTATAGAGATCTCAAAAATGGATTTTGGTGAATTTTCATAAAACTAGAGTTCAGTTGCAGATTTAGGAGTACAATCAATTTGCACTTTAAGGTTAGGTCAGTGATTTTCAACCATTTTCATCCCTTGGCATACTGACAAGGTGCTAAAATTGTCAAGGCACACCACTGTTCTTTGACAATCAACAAGGCACACCACAATTGGTTCCTCGACAATCGACGAGGCACTCCCTACAGTTGGTAGGGAGCTCATATCCCCCAATGGCCTTAATAAATGATCCCCTCAAACTCCTGCAGAACATCTGCAGACCATTTGAGGCACATCAACATGCTGCAGCACAGTGATTGAAAATGGCAGTCAGTTTAGACTATGGACCCTTCCCTTCTAAATACCTTCATCACTTAATGTATGTTATGACTTGATCTGTGGCCTGGCTCATTTTCTTAAGAGTGCAATCCTAACCTGGAGTTAGGTCGGCTCAGTTAGGCCAGCAAAGTTTGGCTCAGTTAGGCCAGCAAAGTTTAAGGGACACCTTAAAGTATGTTTGGACCACTCTCTGAGTCAGGGAGGATGGCTCACATCTGTGGGTGGGGAGATAGGGAGATCTCTGTGACTGTCCCCCAACTGTAGGATGTAGCACATGCATTGGCACAGCTATGTCAGTGCTGGAAAATTGGTTGGGCTTGCGCCCTTAATTAAAGGTCTTCCAGGTCTTCAAAACTATATACTTGCATATAGCATTGCGCTACCACTAATAAAATGCAATTAAAATATTCGAACATGATACTCAAATATATTGGTGTAATTGTACATGTTTTAAATGACAGATATTATTACATTCTATAAATATATAAAGTGTGTTAGTTATCTATACAACTGTGGTGTATTTTTTCAAAGCTGGTTCCAGTACGTTGCATATACAGAAACTTTTTATGGACATTCCAAATCTGACCATTCGTAAGCTGTGACCGCGGCCTTTTCACATTTTGTCTTCCACATTGCAACCCTTCTGGGGGATGCTAAGTATGAAGGATGTATGAAGACAGGTAATTCTGATGAATAGCTTGGCAAAGTCTGTTGCTTCCAAAAGAGTAAATACTCCCCAGCTGTGATAAATGTGCCTGGAAAAATGCACCATGAAGCTCCAGCTGAATTGCCATATTCCTTGAGAGCAGATTTCTGCTACTTGGAATTACGACGACAGCTCCATCTTTTTGAAGATATTCTGTATTTACATGGAATGCCTCAGAGAGTGATCAGAAAGGTTAACTTCGTCAGCCTCTGAAGAAGGTTTGCTCAGGATAAGGTAAGGCTGGCATTAAAATCATATACAAAACTGAAGCACATACAGGCCAAGGTTAACTGAAGCTGACCTCCCAACTGAAGTAATTCACAAGAAGTATTACATCTGTCAGGCGTAGACCACAAAGCACTTTATTGTGCCACAAAGCCAGATGTCTATCTTTGGCATTCATTTTTTTTCCGAAAAGAGAGACATCTTCTTTCCCAATAAAATGCTATACTTATCATAGCGGCAGTGTTTGTCAAGTCACTGAAGCTCAGTTTACAGTGTTCTGTCATGCTCAGTAAGTTGGAAACAAAACCCAGGAAAGGCCTAGCACAGTGGGTTACCGAACGTTTTTGACTGGCAGCTTCCTTGCATGCTGGGCCACTGGCCATGGTTCCCCATTAGGACAACAATCTTACACAGTGTATAGGGCAGCAGGTTTTCATGAGAATTCTGCAGTTCCTATGGCTGCCGCATTTTACATCTCCCCAGGGAGCCGCAGCTCATACTTTAGGAACCACGGGGCTAATGGATCAGTTTTTTATATTTGTTTATATGGAACAAATGCTGGCAGACTCAGGGCGCAATCCTAACCTAGAATTAGGCCAGCACAGTTAGGCCAGCAAAGTTTGGCCAGCACAAGGGTACCATAAAGTGCGTTTGGACCACTCTCGGTGTCGGAGAGGACGGCGCACGTCTCTGAGAGTGGTCCAAATGTGCTTTATGGTGGCCCTGGTGCCGGCCAAACTTTGCTGGCCTAACTGTGCCAGCCTAATTCCAGTTTAGGATTGTGCCCCGAGTCTGCCAGCATTTGTTTACTGTCTTCCATGTAAACAAATATAAATACAATCATATAAACTGCGTGGTGATTGCAGTACCGGACATGGACATGGAAGACCAGGATTCAAATCTCTGTTCAGCCACGATGCTCAATGGGTGATCTCGGAACAGAGGCAATTTTTCTATTGACACCACAGGGCTGTTATGAGCCCAAAAGGAGCACCTATGTATGCCACCTTGAGCTCTTTAGAGGAAGGGTGGGATTTAAACGAGACGCATGTAAGAAATCAGCAACTAACTACCAAACAGAAAACACAAAAGAATATTAGAAATCAAAACAGACTAATTAAAATCAGCATACAGTATTAGAAGGAGCTAAAATCAACCATCAAAGGCCTCAAGAAATAATTTAAAAAATATTTTTACAGCCTTACAGATCAAAACAGTTTTACAGTTCTGCAGTTTTATACTCTACTGCCACCACTTGCTCCACCCCAGCCCAGCCCAGCCCCCTTCATACTGTCCCAAGCCCCCAATCTTGCCCCCAAGCCCCTCTTCTTTAGCAATGCCACTCGTGTCAAACTCAGTTTGTTGCCTGGTGCAATTGCACCTCCCTGAATTTCTTTAGCTATGCCCCAGCCTGGTACCAAACTGTTTAAATTTGGGTCTTTGTTTTTTTAAAAAAAAAAAAAAAACCCAAAACAGCACTTTAAACTGGATCTGGAAGCTGATTGTTTGGCAGTGGTTATACAGTCCCAAGTATCTTATGGACTACCCATAAGACCACTGGAAGTGGTCTCCTGAACTGTCATTAGGGCGCGATCCTAACCTGGAGTTAAACCAGCAGGTTTGGTCAGTACAAGGGACACCATAAGGTATGTTTGGACCACTCTCAGAATAAGAGAGGCCGGCACACAGACGTGCCCCATCCTCCCTGTCTCTGATAATGGTCCAAACGTGCTTTATGGTGGCCCTTGTGCCAGGCAATCTTTTCTGGCCTAACTGTGCCAGCCTAACTACAGGTTAGGATTGCGCTCTTAAAGACAGCCCCACAGTTTCTGTTCACTCATATTGGTAAAAAGTAGTCAGTTGAAGATGGTGGATCAGTCTTCACTGACAAAGAGTTAGTGGTTGATGTGCCTCTGCAAACACACCATTCAATAAAAAGTCCCCTTTTCATACATATTTAGCCCATCATAGTGGGGTTTTTTAATCTATAACAAAACCACATGAAAAAGTTTATCATATTGAACATTTCAGCATTAAACTTCTATGGCTGCCTTAGTGCATTAATTCTGAGATCAAAAATCTTTGGTTTGAAAGGCACTTCTAATTTCAGTCATGCAACAAAACCCATGGAAATTCATGCGAATGGTGTCGGCTTCCCAAGCTAGGCTCTGTGCAACTGCTTCCAAGAGCTTGGCAACTTGGAAATTCTGAGATGACATGATGATGTCATTGCCAAATGTCCTGCCCCTTCGCCCGAAAAGATTGCCGACCTCTGTTCTATAGTATCACATCCCATGCTCATTTATGACTTCACCTCCATGCATGCACCTACATGTTCTCGTCATCTTTGAGTTCCAATCCTTGTCTCCAGCAGGTTGGGGGAACATTGGAGATCAGGACACTATAGGGGCAAAGGATACTGTGTAATGACATAGCTTGTGATGTCAGCAGTGCCCTCCCTGCTGATTCCAGAGCACACAGGGTTAACCCCAGAACTCCTGCTGTCCTCAGGAGCACAGCTGTAGCCTAGGCAGGCTAATGAGGGCTGGTTAGAGGCAGAAGTACCAAATCACTCAGCAGGTGCTAACTAACTGCATACTGAGTGACTGAGGCACAGGTGCAGATGGGTGTGGCTGATTAGCTATAGCTTCCCCAGCAACAGTCTCTGATAGGCCTGCAGATGTATAAATGTAGAGGCAGGAGCAGCCCAGTAGTGTGGTAGGAACAAAGTTTGGTGGAAGTGGAGAGAATGGACTGACAAACCTGTGTTTGACCCATGTGCATGGACTACTGTCTACGATCTTGGATTCCGATTTGGCTTGGTGCAACTTGGACCTGGACTGACCTGGCATACTGATGCCTATGGACTATGGAACTTGGATCACGGACTAACTGAATTTTGGACTTTCTGGCTCAGGACTGACGTTGAGTGGCGTGGCTGCTGTGCTCAAAGAGGTAAGGCCCGGTCGTGTTCCCTCCATTACTGCACCAGGGCTGCTTAAAGGGGAAACCAGTCAGCCTAGTGTGGGCATCAGGGACTGCAGGGAGGCCCAGCAGGAGTTTCTGGCAGAACATACTGTACCTACACAGACCCGGCTGTCATTCGGGTAAGAACAAATGACATACATAAAATGGGCTGTATATGGTAGGGGAAGAAGGAACAAGGTTGGCTGATGCTGATGAAGTCTGAGAGCATAGGGGTTGGGACAAGAGTTGCTTTCAGCATCAGGTGACTCCCCCACCTCAGTTAGCAAAAGACAAAGTAGGTGTCAAATCCTGCATCTAGGAATAAACCTGCATAGAATTGGGTTTTGCAATCAATAGGAACTGTTTAAAAAGAAACAATTACATCTTTAGAATAACAGACAGAACAAGTATGCGTCCAATGTTTTGATGATGCTCAGCTTGTTCCTTTGCTGGTTTTATTTTTGGCTAAACATGCACAAGATTATTATACACTTCAGTGTACTTGTGAAAGAGACGCACCACCAAAAACCTTTACTGAAAAATGATTTCTATTTATTTCTCCTATCAACCGTCTTCTCTCAGTGCAGCATTTTCCAGTGCAGTCTTTTGGGGAAATACTTAAATCACCGTATGAATCATATTATACTTATGGCATTCTGACAAAGAGAGTAATATTAATCACTGATTCAGATGAATAACTTTGATCTCTAATCTTCATTAGTTTTTCCAGGATGTTTTGTTAATCTTAATACAAAAAATCAAGAAAAACAAGTTTTATTTGCTCTGTTGGAAGAACAGTGAGGGCGCAATCCTAACCTGGAGTTAGGCCAGCACAAGTTAGGCCAGCTAAGTCTGGCACAAGGGACACCGTAATGTTTGGACCACTCTCGGAGTCAGAGAGGACAGCACACAGACATGCGCCAAGTAGCCCTTGTGCCGGCCAAACTTTGCAGGCCTAACTGTGCTGACCTAACTCCAAGTTAGGATTGCGCTCTCAAAGCCTACAGTACAAATGAACACTGGTGATAACAGACTCAGAATCTAGCCTTTAGAGTCAAGTCAGCCAAGTAAAGTGCCTGTTCCTGCCATATAGAATCCCACCTGTCTTATTTCATCTGCCTTTTCCATGAAGGATTTGGCACAAATCCTGTAGTCCATATAGCCTGCTGTTACATTATTGGGACCTGGGTGATTCAGGATTACCAGGAGATATCTGTAGGGCAAGAGAGGATTGGAGGAGGCAGAGGCACACGCACTGCTGACATTATTTAAGAGGCCATAGCAGATCCACTGTTATTTCCATAGATAACAAATCAAGCTCACATGGCAGAGATCTCAAAACATAAACAGACATACACAGAAGTGAGCCAAATCATAGACTATAAAGTCATCATGCAGGCTATAGAGTGAAATGATTAAAAACATAGAAAACATTTATGCATTTTACTGGTTTGAAATAGAGATTTTGTTTAAATGACAAGCTCAGCTGATGTATCCTTGCCTCTACACATCATTTTTATCATAAGTTGAGTGTGTCATGTGCTGGTGGCATGGATCAGTTGCAGATGCATAGAGGTGCGCTCTGGCTCCTATGGTGGGTTTAGGGGGGGGGGGGGGGGGGGTGAAGCAGTTATCACCTGCCCTGCCATAATTATTTAAGCAAAGTGGGATTGTATGTCATGTTTTTGTTTTAGTGTATTGTGTTGTTTTTACCATGCGAAAGCACCTAATTTCGTTGTACATGTGTGCGACAAATAAATTTTCTATTTGCAGACCATTTGTAGAGGTGCAATGGGACCTATTTGCCTTTGATAACCATTATTGACCTGACTTGCATCAGGATCTGTTGTTGGGGTAGAGATGCTAAACTCCAGTCTATTCTCCCCCCCCCCCAATGTGGCAGGGATAGTGCAGGATGGGTTTTAGGAGTAGGTATTTTGGAATACCAGCTAAGTCTGGCACAAGGGACACTGTAATGTTTGGACCACTCTTGGAGTCAGAGAGGACAGCACACAGACATGCGCCAAGTAGCCCTTGTGCCGGCCAAACTTTGCCGGCAAAGCAAGAGGGAACCAGAACTCATCACAGGAATACTGCTGCAAAGTTTGTTTGGCGAGGGGGATAAAGTCGGTTGCATCCCTGGCCCTGTAGTCATACTGGGGCCAGGTCCACAGACAGCCACACCCGGGCAACCTTCCCCCACCTACCTGAATGTTACAGAGCCTCACATGATGCTCTGCTGCTGTCCAAAAGCATTGTAACACCTCCAGACAGCATTTACACTATATTTTCGGTTCCCTGGAATGCGGAACAATGGCAACGAAGGCAGAAGCATTTTTCTTAAAGGACCTGGGGACAGAGGCACCTGGGACTTTCCCCCCTCAGATAGCAGCAGGACCACCACTGGATGTAGTACAATTCAGCTTTCTCCACTTCCCCTGTGGGGGTTGGCATGGTAAAGCTGGGGATCTTGAGCGGAAAATCTGTGGGTTAGAGCAGTGGTGTCATTCAAATGATTTAGGAACAGGAACTCACTTTTGACTGGCACTTGTCAGGAACCCGGAACCAGCCACGGAGCCCGTTAGGATCTGGAACGCCCATTCTGGTCCGTTCCCCCTGAATGACATCACTGCCTTTGCCCCCCTAGGAATCCAGAGTTGCTCCCTTTAACCCTCTGACTGCCGGCCAACCAAGAAGAAAAGCTCTTTGCAGAGGAATTGGGAGGGGGGAGAGTGAAGTGGGCGGAGTCAGCCCTAATTTTAACTAGTGGAACTGAGTTCCCCCGCGTTCCCCCTGCATGACATCACTGGGTTAGAGTCAGAGTCAAGGGAGAATCACCGGTAGTGTGCAACTGCCTCCAAGATAGGGGCCCTCACTAAACAGGGAAGGAGTTTTTGGAGATAGGATCCACTACAGAGTTTGCAGCATCTTGGCGATTGGCATTAATTTCAATAATTGTGGCCCAGTTGTAATCCAAACTTTGCCTCAAGCACTTATTGGATGTGCATGGGCAAAGAGCAGCAGCTTCATTTACTACACTGCAGCCTCACGCTTCAGAGAAAGTATTCAATCCTTTCTCTGTATCCTCCAGAACAACTGAGGTTTTGATAATACACACATTTAAATCTCATCCATGAATTAAAAGTTCTTTCATCAGTCGGCAGCCCTATGTTTTTCTGAACGGTTTGGAAGCATAGATAAAATATACATTTTGTGAAAAGGAAGTGAATGGTTTTCAATAATGAAATTTTCAAAAGGCAGGTATTATGTCTGGTCCCCCCCTCCCCCCAAAAAAAGAAATGAAGGAAAAAAAAAGGAAGCTGGATACTACCAGATAAGTTTGTATAACATTGGGAGGCTGCAATAAAATCCAATAGGCAAAGGTGCAATAAAGCTTCTGAAAATAGGTCAAGCTACTCCGAAGACTAATAGCAGAAGGAATCAGCAAAATTTTGCCTCTTGGCTGTCTACGTTCAGAATAAAGAGTATTTATTTTCTCGCCAGCAGGAAATTGCAAAGAAAATAATTGTGATGCAAGAAAAATAGGAACTTTTAAAAAAGAATGAAAACAAAAGGAAGTGAGAATAAGAAGTTCAGCTAAACTGGGAAAGATGGCAGCAATAAAAGTTCGGGGGATTTGTCTTAACCGGTGGGTTTTCTTTCCAGCAAACATGTCAGATGACCTGCCAGGTTTGTCAGATGCTAGATCACATGCTAGATTACAGGAAAAGGTCACAAAGCAAACTGAAAAAAGGGACTAGACAGCTACAACCCCCAGGCTATCCTTCTTTGCAAAAGGCAGGGTTATCAGTCACATTATTTTCTCAAAATGCTAAAGGAAGTCAATACGCAAATCACAAGGAAGTAACCTTTTTGGAGCATGACTACAGGCTCGTCTTGGAAGTTTTGTAGGCTGGGCACCTTTCACTCAGTACAGGAATATTCATTTTTATTTATGGAGGTCATGTAGTGTGGCCTTAAAAAAAAAAAAAGGTGGAGAAAGACGAAATGGCTTAAATTTGTGTGTAATGAGTGTAATGGGAAATTATATCACCAATGGCAGCAGAGAACCAAATAAAGCCCCCAAAGGATCAAGCAGCATAATATGTCTATGTTTAACCCTTTTGTCCTTTAAAAACAAAAAACAGTAAATAGGCAGATTGGCCCCTCCCCACAGACCACAACTATGGCGAAAAGCTTTAACCCTACCCTTACAGCAGTTCCAATCTGAATCTGCCCTCCCCACTGTTATTTATAAAAGGAAAAAGCTTGTTCCTGGATAAATAGCCACTGCTGGAGGCCTAATATAGTTCAAGACCAAAGTGAGAGATAGAGTTAAAACCTAACTGTGGAAGACAATCCATGAATGGTCAATTCAGCTATTCATTTTTGAAGCAGACAAATCCCAGTGCCAGAAACCGGTTACTGGGGTCTTTGTATCAAAGCTCTACACTGGATTCCACAACTCCCCCTGCCAACAATATGGTCACCAATTGTGAGTGTGTAGGGTCAACCTGGGTCCAGATGGGTCCTTTGATGAGCATGGACCTTCAGCCAGGCCCAACCTAGATACCAGGATGAACCTTGATGACTCTGTGCCAATTTTGCATTTCCTGTTGCAAAGAGTTTGCCCAGAATTATTTGAAATAGCTTCAGCACCCCCTGATTATCTCCTCGTGGTAATAATCTCCAAGAATTAGAGAAAGATGCAAGATCAGTAAATTGGATGACACCCCTGTCCCAATGTCGATTTAGAGAAGGGAGATTATGGGGAGACTGTTCTTTAGGAAGTGGATGCTAAGAACTCAAAGCCTCAAACTGCAACCTAACATAAAGCGCTCATAGCAACTTGCTTGTACATCATCCTCAGAGTCCTTTACCAAGTGCAAGAAGGAAGAGGGGTGGGCAGCAGGAAATCTTGCAATATTGCAGGTAGTGTGGTGATGCTGTTAAATTAACCAGGTCTTCTAATTTTGCTTGGACAATAGAGCTCAATCTTCTGCTGCTCTTCTGGCTGTAGCTTCTTCAGCTCAATCCATTGTCTTCAGGGATATTGAGATAAAAACACAAGTTCCAGGTCTAGATTTGGGTACTGTTATTAGTTGACCCAGAGAACCCAGTCAACCCCAAACCCAGACCTCCAAGCAATGTGTTCTTTCTTTTTGAGTCCTAGAGCAAAACTCATATTCAGACCCTCCATAACCAGGAAATGGGAAGACAAACCACTGCCTGCCAATTGCTCAAAGTGGGGACAGCATCAGAGATCAGTCACCATGTGGGGATCCACATGGGCCCTCAAAAGTACCTCTACAGATCCGTGGAACCGTAAGTGGCATTCCCAGGATGGGGGGAGCATTATGTTTTTCAAGGTGCCTTAATGCACCCGTAGGCTGCCCCCTCTCCATGGGAGCCATTTCTGGCAGTGAACACAATGTGGAAACATCTCCTCTGTGTTGCTCTCACCACTGGAAATTGCTCCAGTGGTGAGGAGGACGTGAAGCCTACAAGCCCCATTGAGGAGCCTTGTAAAACATACTGTTTCCCATCCCGCCCCCCAGAATGCTCTTGGGGACCACTGCTTTGCCACTAGACTCAGAGAAAAATCCTAACCTGAAGTAGGCTGCCACAGTTAAGCCAGCAAAGTTTGGATGGCACAAGGGCCACTATAAAGAGCGTTTGGACCACTCTTGGAGTTCAGGGAGGATGGTACACATCTGTGTGCTGGCCTCGCTGAGAGTGGTCCAAACGTATTTGACGGTGTCCTTTGTACCAGCTAAACTTTGCTGGCGCTAACTGTGCCAGCCTAACCAGGTTAGGATTGTACTCTCAATGGGTAACTCTTTTAGGGCCAAAATGGCCACCGCTATATCTTGTGGGGCCAGGGAAGCTGATGGAGGTCTCCTCGGGGTAAGGGAACATTGGTTCTCTTATCCAGTGTTAAGCCCAGACGGCCAGAGTGGGTCTACTTGGATCTATGCCCGTGTCAGTTTCTGTGGCCTGGAAGGGGGGATAGGATTCCATCACCGCATCCCAGGCCGATCCTCCCTGCTTTCTGCCCTCTCATTTCTACCCCCTCCCTGCCTACCCTTGCCCTGAAAAGTTTTCCTGCCACCTGAGGTGAACTTACTGCCCAGCACACCTGGCTTGCAACCATTCAGCGGTGATGCCCAGTGGCAACTGGCGTGGGCCTGTCCACCAGTACAGTGTGCTTACCTTTGTCACCTGAGTGCCTTATGGCACTTTTGTGATGGCGGTGAGGTGGGAACACTGATGCTAAGCCCAATAGGATCATGTCCAGTGTTGTCATCTATTCTCTTGTAGACGGAATGCTGGGCGGGACTTAGAGTGATCGACAGCCCGTCGACTCACTTCCGCTTTCTTCGCGCTCTCCGCGCGGCGTTCCCTCGCCTCGGAGGGAGCGCCTGCTCACCAGGGGGAATGGGTGGGGGGCGCGCCGGGTGCCTGGGCGAGCAGGCGCCCCCTCCGAGGCAAGGGAAAGCCGTGCAAAGAAAGCGGAAGTGAGTTGATGGGCTGTCGATCACTCTAAGTCCCGCCCAGCGTTCCGTCTACAAGAGAGTAGGTGACACCACTGATCATGTCCTAAGTCTTATTGAATACAATGAGCTTACTTCTGAGTAAAATAACACCATTTTCAATCACCTGTACTTACTGGCTTGTCTAACAGCTGAGGCCTTCATTAGACTGCCCCTGTCTGTGGCTGGAAGATAGCTACTGAGCAAGAACGTTTCCTGTTGTTTGGTCCTGTCTCTCTCCCCAAGGAGACCTTCCAGGTGCCTTTCTGGTTGTATTTTAGGCATCCAGGAAACCCCATCCTATTTCAGTGGATGTTTGGTACTTAATTTAGTTTAGCAGTTGATGAAGTTTGGTTGTGTTGGGCTTTTTCTGTGGTGAAACAATATTTAGATTTGGCACTGCTTGTTGATTCGGCATGTTGCCTTTGGGCTACCGTTAAATGATTTGTATTTGCTATTCTGTATTGTGTTTTGATGATATTGTATTCCTTGTAAGCCTCCTTCAATTCTCTCTGTAGAAAGATAGCATACACAGTTTTAAGTGATAGCATAAATAAAGACGGCTCTATTAAAATCTACACGTTCCATTATCATCAATACTACATAAACAGCTTGTTTTGGAATGCCATCTTAAGGAACAGGGAGAAAATGCTCACCTCTCACAATTTAAAGGAGCATTTCAATATGTTTCTCCCTCTGTTTGCTGGCACAGACTCTGAAGCGTATTTTGCATTATGAATTTACACACCTAAGGGTGTATCATAACTTAGCTGTAGCAAATAGAGTAACATAATTGTATAATGATAGCCAAGTCTAAGGGATAAACATAACCCCCAGCTCCATATCCATCAATACCCTGCTTGATTCACTTCTTTGATTGTGCAGCCTTAAAGGGAGCTTTCTATTTTATTTCCAAAAGATTGTCTTTCTGTGCTTGTGTGTGCCTTGTTGTGGCTCTGCAAAGGCTGTGTCTGTTGTTTCTGGATGCTGTTGGCAAGCAATATACCTCAACCCTGTTTTTATCCCACTGTGAAAAACACCAGATGTACAAAATTAAAGTTCAAGTTAATCAAAATATTGCTTGACAAAGCAAATAATTGAATTGCACTTTCAATGCACTGTGGTAGACCATAATTAACATGCAGTATCTTCCACATTTGAATACAACTTCCAATTTCCATTTTAACATCATGGAATGCTGTCTACACATTTTTTAATGGTGCCCATGATAATAATATATTCTGTTTTTAATCATATTCCACGTTGCAGGAAATGAAGCTTGCAATTTCCCAGGTGCTTACCAAATTACTCCTGCAAGCTAATTCGCAGCCCCCAAGTTAAGAGTTTCAACACAGTGCACATTAACAGCCTGCTTATGTTCTTCCTGTACAACAGAAGGTAAGTTAATATGTGCTTCAATTATATCCAGTTTGTGCATTTATAGCACCCTGTGGGCAGCAGTAAGAAGGCTGTAAAGTACTTATCCTGCTTTTTTTAATGCTCCACTATATTATAGGAGAGTGAGGGCAGGCAGACAGACAGACAACAAACTAGAGAGAGAAACTGTATCAATTTATGAGGGGAATCAATACTGAAACTCAGCTCCAGAGCATCGATTGGAAAGTGCGGCAAAGATTCTTTAGAAAGGCAACCTGAATTTATTTATTTTTATACAAGACTGTCAGATCTGATGCAACAAATGCCAAGGATTTTTGTAACAGATATGGGGAAACATTGCTGAAGAGAACCTTAAAGAAAACAAATAACCAAATTTCCATTTTTAATGGCTTCCATCAATCCAAAGAAAGATGTTGCTGCTCAGAAAGGCATTTTTCCTCTTATCTACAATACAACCAGGAAAAACAACAACCAGGAAAATCAGTGTACATTTAGGTCTTGTCAAATTAAAAGGAACTTTGGAACTTAACTGTGTGCCCATTGTGTCTTTAGGGTGCAATCCTAACCAATGTTCCAGCACCAGGGCAAGGGCAATACAGCTCCGAGGTGAGGGAACAAACATTCCCTTACCTTGAGGAGACCTCTGTGACTGCCACCACCCCCCTCCCCACTGCAGGACTCAGCACACACCCTATTGGCATGGCTGCACCGGCATGGGAAAATTGGATAGGATTAAGCCCTCAGTCTAAATGTACTGTATCATTTTTAATAGAAAATCCAGTATAAAGCACTCAAGCCATTGCACAGTGTCTAACACTGCAGCATAATCCAGTATAAATAGCACTAAAAAGAGTCACAATACAATCAACAGCATACTCCAAGGCATGTCTACTCAGAAGTAAGTCCCACTGAGTCCAATGGGACTTACTCCCAGATAAGTGTGTGCATTGTACAGTATAGCTTGTTTGGACCACTGTCAGAGTCAGGAAGGATGGTGCATGCCTGTGCGCTGATCTCTCTGACTCCGAGAGTAGTCAAAATACGCTTAACGGTGACCTTGTGCCAGCCAAACTTTGCTGTCCGAACTGTGCTGGCCTAACTCCAGGTTAGGGTTGCACTCTTAGTATTAGTTAAGAAAGCTGCTTGGAAAAGAAGTCTACAGAACCATTAGTTTATGAGTTAGGGTGCAGTCCTAACCAACTTTCCAGCACCGGGGAAAGGGCAATGCAGTTCTGAGTTAAACATTCCCTTACTTTGAAGAGGCCTCCATGACTGCCCTCCCCCCAGCTGCAGGATGTAACACATTCCCCAATGGCGCAGCTATGTCAGTACTGGAAAGTTGGTCAGGATTTGGGCCTTAAAGTATTTTAAGACAATGATTTGCAAGACTTAGGACGTAATCCTAAAATGAGTTAGGCCGGCATAAATTAAGCCAGCCAAGTTTGGACAGCACAAGGGACACTGTAAAGTATGTTTGGACCACTCTTGGAGTCAGAGAGGCCAGCACACAGATGTGTGCCATCCTCCCTGACTCCGAGAGTTGCCCAAACATGCTTTATGGTGGCCCTTGTGCTGGCCAAACTTTGCTGGCTTAGTTTATGCTGGCCTAACTCCAGTTTAGGATTGCACTCTTACAGATACAATAATTTTTCATATGTAACATACTAGTCTTACAGATCATCTTCCCATTAATGCTCCTGCAGTAAAAGTTTGGACTTAACAGAATTATTCTGAATGTTTTAAGAATTACCCCCCCCCCAAAAAAAGAAAAAAATCCTGCCAGGCTTTTTAAAGCATCTTCCATGCTGTCATTGGCTTTGTCAACCATTTTTCCCGAAAGAAAACAGAGAGCTCATGCATTACATCAATGAGGATTTTGTATCAGACCAATAAATTGAATGCCGTATTTGAACCTTTTTACATCAAACTTGCTTCCATAATCTCATCTGCACAATAGCATTCTTTACTCTGACAGAAACACAGGTTTGCATTCAGCTTAACAAAACAGGGCATAAAGTTCTCTCCCCAACTGTGCAAAAAAGGAAATAGGTATAATTTGAGTCCTCTCTGAAAGTCCAAGAAAGAGTGTGTAGTTCTTAATTCTTCTGGTAGGAAATTCCATATTTGTGGAGCTGTTACAGAGAAGGTTCGTCCCTGAGCTGCCATCCCTTTAACTTGGGACAGAGGAGGCACTTGAAGGAGAGCCCCTTTAGAGGATCTAAGAGGGTGAGCTGGTATGTGTGGGTAAAGGTGGACCTTTAGGTAGGCTGGGCCTAAGTCATGAAGGGCCTTGAAGGTCAGTACCAGCATCTTAAGTTGAGCTTGGAAGTGAATGGGCAGCCACTGCAGCTGCTGAAGGAGTGGTCCTACTCCTGCTGAGTCAATCCATCCAGCCCAGTAATGGCAAACCTTTTGGGCTTGGCATGTCAAAACTTCAGAAAATGCTTAACCTGATTCTGCTGGCATGTCAACCCCTCCTCCCAAACAAAAGAGAGCATTCTTTATATTCGTTTATTTAAACAAAAAAATGCAGTCCAATCATGAGTGGTGCAATGCATTATATAATGAAACATCAAATAATTACAAAAATGAAAAATGAGTAAAATCAACTCAGCTTTTGTCGGGTGTTGAGGAATGCTGGTGTGTCACCCCAAACGTTGCGGTGTGTCACTTTTTACACGCGTGATAGGTTCATCATCACTGGTCTAGCCCCTGTAATCCTCTGGGCTTCTGCATTTTGTACTAACTGTAGTTTCCGAACTGTTCTCACGGGAAGCCCTCTACTAGTTTGTCATAGTTTACTCACTCCCCTAGTCAATTGTTTTTCCCACCCTCCAAACGGCCTGATATGGAGAATTGGGTCTAGTTTCATTCTTGTACACTTGTAAGCATGTCACTACTTATTTTTAACTTATGTTTTATGTTACTTCCATTTGAAGATATTCAAAAGGCATACTGAATTAGTTTCTAAAAATAAAATAAAGATAAATAATACTAATCGGATCACTTACCTCCGAACTCCTAGGACATTGTTGTTCTAAACTCTAGGACATTTTGTCAAGTTATTATGCTATTACTAGTGGTTTGTTAAATTCATCAGACCTGCTTAATGAAGTAGGGGTGCTAACAGCAACACCTCATGTTGTCTCCTTAAAATTAAAGGAGGATCCAGAATACCCTTCAATTTCCACATGGAGGCAGAAGGAAATCCTAACAGAGGGCTGTTCTTTTGCCTTAACATTTTGAGACATCAAGAGACATCAAGTTTGTCAGCAGAACTGCAGATATGACTCTATCAATAATCCATGACACTTTTGTATTTCCCAGCTGAGGCTATTATACAGCTTTGGATGACAGCCTGCTTCAACTTCATCATATGATCCACTGGGACAGAAACTCATAACTGGCTTTCAACATAGATCCTTCATATAAAGGGTAATAACTGCAACCAGCTGGTTTAGTCGGATTTGGGGAGAGAAGGAGAGCAGCAAGGAACTGCAAAGTGGCAGAGAAGCCGATTGACATCACCCTGACAATCTCAGAAGAATAACACGTACAAACTGCAAAAATGGGTGTCTCTGATAGATATCTCACAGAAGCTTAAAAAAATAAGGTTTATTTTGCCAGGTACACATCTGTCTTCAGGCAGTGAGTGACATGAGTATGCACATTACCAGAAGTAATTATAGATTTTTTTTGCTTGAAAAACTGTGGATTAATGATGAAAGCCAAGGCCAATAAATTCTTTGTCTCAGAGGCACTCAGATTCTAAAGGGGTCCCTCCCAAGTGACACGCAACATGCCTTACTTCAAAATGATGTGATAAGATCACATGTCTAAAAACATTTAAACCCAGTTTGAAAAAATGGGATAGGCGAAGAAATGAGACAAAGATGCAGGATGGAGGAGCCAACTGTAAATCATCAAAAAGCCCTTGAAAGAATAAACCCAAACTTTAAGACAAAAAGTCTTAAATAAACCCAAAGACAAAAAGTCACTTTTTTTTCCCAGAGAAACTAGGAAACCACAACAATAAATTTATGCCCTGAGGGAATTTCACTCAGAGGGGGATCATCACAGCAAAGGTCCAATTACCCAGTGGCGTCCTTCCGGCGGGGGCAGAGTTCTACGTTTTGCATCTCCTTTCCCACACGATTTTAGCCAATCCTCATGGGGAAAAGCAATGTCTTGGTGTTGCTTACTGGCTACAGCGACAAGGGAGAGGAGGGATTTACATGACAGGGTAAGGCTCCTTGCAAAACTAGCTCCACTCCCCCTGTAGGGGGGAGCTCCTCCCTATAGGGGCACCACTGCAATTACCTGCTGACGTACTTCATGACGTAAGGCTTGTCAGGCAATGTTTGAGGTCTGCGCAGAGATAGTCATGAAAATGAGATTCCAAGATCAGATATAGCTAAGGTCTACACCAGGGGTGTCACGCATAAGGCCTGTTAAGGACCTCACTTCTGGCCCGTAACAGGCATAATGAATGCTGTTCAGCCACCTGTATGAAATGAGTTTGACACCCCTGTTCTACACTGTATGTATTTTGAAGCCTACTCAGTTTATACACAGTGTAAGAAGCAGTAAAAAGATATGAAAGGATACATTTGCTAAAGGTCTTTCTTGACAAAACTAGCTCTAGCATGAAATGCTGTGAAATAGCTGCTTCAAGCAGCAGATTTCAAAGAGCATGTTTTTGATACCTCCAAATTTCTTCCCCCTTTTTGTACTGTTAAAATAAAAAAAGAACAATTCATGGTGAGCATTCAGATCTTACTTTTGTAATGCCTGTCAAGTAATTTAAAAAAATAAATAAATTCGTAAGATCATCTACAGCAGTGTTATTCAAACTGAAATGGAACCCACCTGGTGTGTCGCAACCTTATGTCAGGTGGTTGCCGAATGCTGGGAGCAGCCATCTTGGAAACTGCAGACCTTACTCTTGTTATATTCCTTTTGCGAGTGTTAACCGTTTGAATTTTCAAGTGAGGGTTTTTTAAAATTTTGTTTTCATTTCAGCGTTTTTGCATAATATTTTGCCCTCATCTTGCTTTCTGTCAGAGATGTTTCATGGTTGTTCAATTGCTGTAGTCCAATAATGCCGATTTACTTTTCAAGAGTGTTATTTTATTATGTTACAATGATAGCACTTCTTGCTTAATGATGCCACTTCCTGCCATGCCATCACTTCTAGAGTAATGACATCACTTCTGGTGGGTCCCAACACAAGTTCCATTCTAAAAAGTGGGTCCCGGTCTAAAATGTTTGAATACCACTGATCTACAGTGATATAGGGTTGGTGTACAGTCACTAGGGTTGGTGTCACCCGATATGGTAATTTACAGCGCAATCCTAACCTGGAGTTAGGCCAGGATAGTTAGTCCAGCCAAGTTTGGCTCGCACAATGGACATGGTAAAGTATGTTTGGACCACACTCGGAGTCAGAGAGACCAGCACACAGATGTGCACCATCCTTTTTGACTCCAAGAGTGGTCCAAATGCACTTTATGGTGGCCCTTGTGCCAGCCAAACTTTGCTGTGCTGGCCTAACTCTGGGTTAGGATTGCGCCCTTAGGTAACCCCCTTAACTTTATTTATTTATTTAACTATATAACAATACAGGTCACCCAACCAATCAGTAATCAACAAAAAAGCAGTGGCCAACTTGATGACACTCACACAGCTGTTCTAGTACATGGAAATAACAGCTGACCCATACTAACACATTACTGCTCCCATGCTATGTCATAGTGACACCTCATTGGCTCAATCAGTCTAATTGGTAAATTATGAGTTGAGGAAGTCCACTTTTTGTTACATAAGGCTGTTGGGTTTTCCTTTTCTGCTTATTTGATTATATCCTTCGATAGAATAGAGATTAATTCAACAGAATTTGTTCGACTACATTCTGTATTACATTGCTTTTCCATCTATATGTTACATGATGGTTTTATTCATAAAACCCAAGGTTTTCACTATTTTGGCCACTACTGGTGTCAACCCCCCCCCCATGACTCCTCAACATTCTATATGAAATGAAGACACCCTTTGAAAGAGTTGGCCTTACCGAAGTCCTTGTATAGGACTTTAAAAGAGGGATGACTCTATCTACAAGTTGGATGAAGACTTTTACATTGCAACAGCACAAGAATTTTGCTGTCATGCTCTGCAGTGCTCTCTAACAGCCACAGAAAGATGGATAAGGAGACTCCATGTTCCCAAGATAATATCTGCCTAGTTGAATAAGCAGCAGCAGCGGTAGCAGATAACCATATACAGTACACACGAGATTATGTTAAGAAGGGTGAAAGATTTATAGACCCAAGCAGAGTGGTTGTCTGTAGGAATGGAGGGGGACTCTATAAGGCACAAGGTACCGATTCCTTTTGTTCATGAGGATTTCGGTAAGACCCCCATGTTAGATTCATGGGCATCATTCTTGATTTTGTACTCGTTATCATCCCTATATTGCCACTAAAGAGCTAAAGCTGCAAAAGCACGATTGCAAAAGTGAACTCTTGCTAACTGGGCAAGAGGCTCTTTTTCAAGTGGTGTTCCTCTTATATTTAGCAGCGGGAGAGCACCTGCACCTCTTCACCCCTGCACAGTGTCTTTCTAGTGGTTGTTGCTGGTGGTGTGCTTTTTTTTTTTTTTTTAGATTGTGAGCCCTTTGGGACAGGAAGCCATTTAGCTTTTTTACTACTATTTGCCTGTAAACCGCTTTGTGAGCTGGGGCAGGGTGGAGGGAAGTGAAGTGGGGCAAGGGACAGTGGAACTAAGTCATGGGGGCAAGGGAGGGCAGAATGGGAAGGCGACGGGACAGGGGATAAACAGTTCAGTACACAGGGCGGGGTGGGTTCAGCGAGAGTAAAGGTAAAGGTAAAGGTTTCCCCACGACCGAATGGTCTAGTCATGACCGACTGTAGGGGGCGGTGCTCATCCCCGTTTCAAAGCCTGTAGAGCCGGCGTTTTTGTCTGATCATGTGGCCAGCATGACTCTACTCCGTAGCGCACGGAACGCCGTTACCTTCCCACCGAAGTGGTCTCTATTTGTCTACTTGCATTTTTTAGGTGCTTTCGAACTGCTAGGTTGGCAGGAGCTGGGACAAGCAACAGGAGCTCACTCCGTCACGCAGTCTCGAACTCCCAACCTTGTGGTCGAAAGCCCAGCAACAGCGGATTAACTCTCTGCGCCACCAGCAAGAGTGATGGCCACCAAATACTAACCTCCTTCCCGGACACAATCCTAGGTCCACACTGCCCCGTCCCTGCAATTTCACTAGTGGAGGTCTGAGTAGACCCCTCTGTGCTGTGGAGGCTTGCCCAGAGGAGACCTCCATGACTGCCACCCCTGCAGAATGCAGTGGTAGCCATTTTGTCATCACTGCATTGACGCAGGGAAGAGAAATCACAGGCTTGGGCTTTAACCAGTGATGTCATGCAGGGGGTACACGGGGGTACGCGAGTACCGGTTTCTAGGATTACAGCTGGCCCCGCCCATTTGCCCGCCCAGTCGTCGACTCTGCCCTCTGCAACGTTTGAATTTCCTGCATGTTTGAGTTGCCTGCATGTTCTCAGAGCCAGGCAGGCAGACAGGCAGCGAGTGGAGCCTTTCCTTTCCTTGCCACTGAAAAATGAGTTGCTCTGGGGTTTTAACATGATGCCAGGCCTCCTTAACATGTTCTGGGGGTGCTGTGGAATACTGTTGCAACGGTTGGGTCAGTTTAAAATCATCTGAGGCCTCAAAAAGGGCTTTTTTCATGTCACTTCCTGCCATGACATCACTTCTGGCTTATGATGTCACTTCTGGTGGGCGGGTCCCGACACGTGCCAATCAAAAGTGAGTACCTGTTCTTAAATCATTTAGATGACACCACTGGCTGTAACTCTTTCTCTTTTTAAATCTTTCATACAAATATAATAGGAGAGGGGAAGACTTTATTGTCAAAAATTCATTGTTACTGGAGCATTTCCACACAGTTCCCTTTGGGAGTTAGAGTAGAGAACAGAAAGGAACAACCTGAGGGAACAACAGTTAGCAGGTTTCACAAATTGCCAAAAGCTGTGGGAGCAAGAGCTCCAATCATATTAACATGCAATGCTTGTAGTAGAGTGTGCTTCCCACTGCAGTATAGAAAAGCAACTGGGGCTGAAAACTGGGTATGCAAGTGCTCTCAACACAGATGTATTATCTCTTAAAATGCTCCAATCCCTTCCTCAACTTCCTCTTCCCCCCCCCCGCCCCGTTCATCTGTAAAAATATGGCACAGTATATAGAGGCATTTCTAAAGCATGTTTCAGCTATGAAGCAACTTATCTTAATCGTATATGTGAGCAATGAAGACAGTATTCCATGATATTCCATCCATAATAAATAGACAGAGCAATCCCAGCCACAGTTTATCAGCTTTACAGTCCAATATCCAGTTCTGTCAGCACAAGACCCAGCTCACTGGGGAAGCAGCTACAGTGACAGCTGCCAGTGAGCGTGGCCAAAGCATGTACCAATTAAGCATCCGGCCCTACTGGAACAGGTAAGTCGGTGGAGGAGGCATGCAGGGGGAGTGTTAGGATAGCAATAATGGCTGGTTGGGGATGTGTCCAGGTTAGGCTTGGGCAAATTTCAGTTGCAGTAGCTCTGCTAATTATGCCCCCAGTCCAGCCTCAATATGCTCTCAGATCCCACTCAACTTACACCAGGTCCAAGTGGCGCCTATTGGGCAGCGTAGGCAAAGAAATTTTTTTTTAAAACTTACCTCTCCGTTGCTGTCCGGTCCCCAGCCAGCCCATAGCATGCGGTGAAGTTTGCACCAGCACCATTGCACTCAAGTATGGAGGGTTCAGGTTGGGCCAAGACTGGCTCAATGTGGGTCCCCCTGGACCCACATTGAGCCAGATATGCAGCTAGAAATATAACAAGAAGCAGATCTTGCTAACAATCTTGCCTTCTTCTCAAATGAAACTGGAATACTATAAAATTGATGTTTAATCTTCATTTTTGTGAAATGTTTAGGATGTATTTATTGCATAATAATAACAACAGCAACAATGATAATAGTTTATATTGACTAGCCACTGGATAGGAGACATCTCCCTTTTTTATGCAAATCATACACATTTGATGCTTAGTAAATGTTAGCTAATGACTATTAGGAAGTCCTGTCTGCTGTTCTTATGTCAATATTTAATTCTGCTTCACTATTTATATTTTCAGTAGCAATCACTTAATTAGTGTATTACTCCCAACGTTTAAAAGCTGAAATATACAAAAAATAAAATGACATAAGCAATTGTATTGTTTGCTAGATTTGAAAATCACAACACATGCTAAAAACTGCAAGTGGATCTCATGGAAAAGGTCTAGCCTTTTACTATAGCACGATAGAAATTCTGCAATAAACTTTTGGGACGAAACAGTTGAACAAAAACAGCACTATTCTTTACTTAGATAATTAGAATATGAAAACACCAATATTTTTCACGATGCAATGGCTTATTTGCTTCTACAAACACACAAAGACATTAACATATGACACCTCTGGCAAAAGCAGTTGCAGTTGCCTCACTTGGCAGCACCAGATTTGCCTGTTAATGGTCACTCCGAGTTCTTCTCAAATTATGTTCACTTGCAGGATATAGTAGATTACCACAGAAAGTGTTCTCCTTGCAGCAAGTAATCCCTCTTCCAGCTGTAATGTCTACATCAGCAGTTCCCAAACTGTGGGACTGAACACACCAGTGGGTCGCAACCAGTAATGGGATCTAGGGATTCACTAGCGGAACACTGGGTGGGACTTACGCGTGATTGGCAGCCCTCCCGTTTCGTTCCTTGGGCTGCCTGCCGGCCGCGCGGGCTTCTCCGGGGGAGCGCGCCCCACTGCTGCATGTCCGATCATCTGGCGTGCCCCCCACCCGTCCCCCCGGCGAGCCAGCACCCCCCCCCAGGCCAGGACGGGCTGCGGACCGAACGGACGGGCAGCCAATGACGCGTAAGTCCCGTCCAAGCCCCGCCCAGCGTTCCGGTAGTCAATCCCCAGATCCCACTACTGGTTGCAACCCAATTTTTAGTAGTTTGAGAAACTGACAAGACATATTAGGCTATGTGAATCAAAGGTTAAAAGGGTTAAACAAGCTGCTATTGCGGGGGGGGGAGGCAACCCCACTGCCCAATCACCTGTATAGCCTTGGCATTCATAAATCCGACAGCAGCCTTGAGCATTAAACTCTTAAGAAGGAATTCCCCCAGCTAACAAGTTGACAAGGAAAATGGATTGAGCCTTATGGAAAATGAAACTAAGGGTGCAATCCAAACTGGCCTGAGAAGTGTGGCAAATGCACTGTAAAGCATGTTTGTCCCACTGTCTGAGCCAGGGAGGCTGGGACATAGGCAAGCACCATCTTCCCTGTGCCAGTCCCAGCACCAGGTAAGGCCGGGAGTCAGGAGGCCAGCACAGGGGCTCAGGGAGGGAGAAAGGTGGGGGAGGGAGGGCTCTTGGATGGCCTGTCTCGGGGTGGATCCAGATCCTAACCCCCTAGGCCCGGCAACCCTACATGGGCTGCTCGGATTTGCACCAGAGATTTCATTGGCAAAGATCTGAGTAGTCCCACTGGGGTGGCTGGGGCTTTACCCAGGGTAAGGGGAAAATATCCCCTTACTTGTGACCTCTAGCTGCCTCCTAACCTGCGTTGGATACAACATGCGTCCTTTCGCCTTGACTGCAGCAGCAGGGGGAGAAGAGGATGGAGTTGAGCTGATAAGCTGCCACTATTCTGCCACTAGGTTGGATTGTAGACTGGGGCGGGCAGGCAGGCAGGCAGGCAGGCAGGCAGGCAGGCAGGCAGGCAGGCAGGCAGGCAG
>JAJKFI010000019.1:3859127-3885842 GCA_029204185.1 Lerista edwardsae
AAAGAAAGAAAGAAAGAAAGAAAGAAAGAAAGAAAGAAAGAAAGAAACTGATGATACATTGATCCTGAGGGCACAGTGTGCCAATGTTCCCACTGCACATGAATGGAACCACTCGATCCCTTTCATAGCTCCATCACCTTCATTCATCTAAAAAGGGCAAAAGTTCCAGTAACTGACATGACACTGAGTCACTTGTCACTTGCCACTAAGAACGGGAACTTTGAATCACTCAGGCGTCATGGGTAGGATTTTCAAAAGCATTCATTGTGGGATGAACCATTGTGTCCTCAGAGTCAAGGACAGAAAAAAAATATGAATGGCTTTGAAAACCCCTAGAACTTGTAAAACAGCTGAGTTTCATCCCCACATGTCTAACAATAACATAAAATACAAGAGCAAAAGTGAAGGAGACATTTTAGCAAATCACTAGCATATAACTGGATCCAAGCCAAAGTTTATTCCTGACTTCAGTGGAATCTTGCACATAAATAGTACTTAAGATGCAACCCTATACATAACTTACCTGGGCATAAGTTCCGCTGAACCTGTAGGAATTCTGGGTAAACGTACATAGGATTGTGCTGTTAAACAGGCTTAAGTGGCTTACAAATCATGAGGCAAGAAAGAGAGGGGTGTATCCAAATATATTCATCTACCCAGTTAAAAGAAAAAATGGTGAAATGTTTCTGAAATAGGCCACATATCACTAGGGATGGGTTTTTTCCAGTGATCAACAGAAAGCTAAATAATGAGAATTTCTACTCAAAATGCTACATAAAATGAAATTTAGGTCAAAAAGCGGAAAAAAACACCACTTTTGGTTATTTTGATAGAGTCTGACACAGATTTAGGTCAAGTTCAGAAAAATGACATAACTTTTGCTTATTTTTGACATAGTTTTGAGGAATCCACAGTTTTCCTCAAAAACTGCTTATTTTTGACACAGTTTTGAGGAAAATTTGCTTATTTTTGACACAGTTTTGAGGAAAAATAGTTTTCAGTAAGGGATCAGGAGGAGGAGTAGCAGAGTGGGGATGAGAAAGAGGAACCAACAGACAAGAAAGGGAAGGGTCAGAAAGAAAAAAACTCATGGCAACAAGGCCAAAGGAAGGCTCCAGTGTAAGAATGAACGAGCAAAGAGGACCCTGAAGGAAGGAAGATGAAAGGAAATGGAATGTACAAGGAAATGGAATCTGCATGGAAGGAAGGACTGGCAGGTGAGGCTGAGATGCTTTAGGCTAGGTTAAGGAGCATAGTGCTACTTGATACAAGACAGTGTACTGTTAAAAGTTGTATAGAAGGGGGAAATATGTCAGGAGCAGTTTCTCCTATCACTGGAACATTGTGACTCGGCAATCTTACCATTTTCTACCAATGATGCATTAAAGAACATTGGTAGAAATGCAATCTCCAGCACATCATTGGTAGAAAACGGAGGCCACTCACCTCTCTTTTCACATTTCAGCAGGAGCCTCTGCACCTCCAATGGGCTCCAAAGCAGGGGAATCAAAAGGGCCCGAGGCACCCTGCACTCCTAATTACAGAGAAACGCAATCTGCATTAATAGCCAAAAAAAGCACTAAAGCACATTCATGAACAGCTTAATTTTAGTTGAGTTTGCCGATTTTAAATAGCCACATTTAAATCTATAAAAGATACCGATCATTAAAGTGACAAAATGAATAACATCACTGTAAAACTCTTTTGTGTCCTCCATTTGTATGCTGTTGGTGGTTTTGGAGCTGTTCTGTCATTTTCACAGTCTGAACAAGTAGACAAGGCACACAGCCTTAACGCTTGAAAATGGAGTATTTCACAATCAGTTCTCCACAGCACTGGTGCAAAGCTACTAAAGATCTGATAGCAGGAGGTCAAGCATAAATGCCTCCCTGCCTATTGCTTCTCCTCCTGCCTTTCAGTCTTACCAACCCAAACCTCAGGATATCTGCACCAGGGAAAGAAAACTTGTAGGAATCATTGTGAGACTGCAAAAGCTGTAATTTCAATGGATTGTATGCTGGCTCTCAGCAACCTCTGTTCACACATCTCTGCTCAACCTCAGGGTGTGGTCGTAGGCAATTTTTTTAAAGGCTTACTTTCCCAGACTAGAAGATGCAAATATTAATGTTCTAAATTAATGATGCCCCAATCTTATCCTCTGACAGCCTGCAGGCTGCAGTTCCCATTCAGTGTTCGCCGCTTACTGTAAGCCAACTGGGGAATAGGCCAGCCAGGAAAGGTATATAAAATCAGTTTTAACTTACTTCCTCTGCCACTCCCTTATCCCCAATGGGTTTACTGAGATCCATGCCAGCTCCCTTCTGGCATACACATGGTAGATCAAAGGGGACATGTCAAGCCTGGAGCAGGGGCACAGGATTCCATGGATATCACTGCCGCCAAGTTCTGCCCCTGACCCACCCGGATCCACCCCTGCCACTTGTGCAATAGCAATTCCACAAATATTGGGCAAATATTACTTGTGCAATAGTTTGTCTTTCACCTGCTACTGTGGCCCACCATGGGGCTCACTGGTTAATTCATCAGCAGAAATCGGTAGACCACCACAGTGGCTGCAGTATTTGCAGATCATGTGATCCACCACTGTGTCATGCAAATAGGATTGGGCTCGGAGTTTTGTAAAGATCAATGAGATAGAAGTGTAAGGCACTAATGCTGCAATTCTCTGCACATTTTCCTGGAAGTAAATCTCACTGCCAACTACTGGTGTTATTTGTGAGTAAAACCACATAGGATGGCACTGTAGGACTACTAAAAACATGCTATGGGGCCTCTTCATGGCCCCAATATCAATGGGTGGTTTCAATGGATTATACCACTGATTGACCATTTAATGTAGGACAGGTGTATTTAAATCACATGTGAGGAGTGATTTCAACAGTCCATCCTATGCTATTATGTGGAGCAGAATGGAGGCAGATAGTGTGTGAGTGCATGCCCCTCACCACATGGTGAAAGGAACCAGCAGATGATATCATCAAAACCAGCCAACTAATCATGTATGTTTATGTTAGTCAGAGCAATTCCAAGTATAACATTCACAGCATTTGCTCAAATTTCCCTAATGGCATTATCACAGAGAGCTCCGTCTGCCAATCTTATAGCTAGTTCCAAAAGTCTTCTGCACAGTGACCCAAGATAGAACACTTTGTATAAGTCTAGAAATGTCATTTATCAAGGGTGAACAGTAATGCAAGACTTCTTGGACAGTCACATAGGAGACTATACTGTATAGCAGTGTTATTCAAACTGTGGGTTAGGACCCACTTGGGTGGTCACAACCTGATGTCAGGTGGGTTGTGGAAAGCTGGGACCAGCCATCTTGGAAACTGCAGACCTGCTCTTGTTATATTCCTTGTGTGAGTGTGAATTTCAAGTGATGGTTGTTTAAAATTTTGTTTTTAGTTCAGTGCTTTTATATAAGCATGGTGACACACTGTTGCACTTTGCCGCAATTTGCCCTGCCCCTTCACCAGGCACAAGGCCCGAGCTTGTGGGCCATTAATGATGACGTCGGCTGTTTAACAGGCTGAGATTAGCTGGGCGCTTCAGGGCCAGGTAGGAATTTTTGGCTTCCAGCTTGATTGGCTGTTAGCTGGTTGTTTTTTTGTCTATCCCAACCTGCGGCACTCTAGGGCGCTGTTTAACTAATATTGGTCACTTATAATGGCAGATGGGGAGTATAATGTGGTATAACTTATAATGTATAATGAGTATAACTTATAATGTGGGGAGTAGGCAAGTTGTTTGAATTGCCATCTATTCTGAGGCAGCCCGGTTGGGGATCGGCCAGGCCGCTCGTAAGTTGCTCAGCCGGCTCAGTGAGGCTGGCGGGCTGTCCCCTGACCGGACTTAGCGAAGCTACCCTTGGGCTCAGAGCTCAGGCCGGGGTCAGCCAGAGCGGTCACATTGCCTCGACCTTCGGGTAGGTGATGATGGACTCAGCTTGGCAATGACAAGCTAGAGTCTGGAGTCAGATGGCTACGATTGCTGCAGTCCAAGAATGCCAATTTGCATTTCAGGAGTGTCATTTTATTACGTTACAATGACAGCATTTCCTGCTTCATGATGTCACTTCCTGCCACAACATCACTTTCAGGTTAATGACATCCAAGAAGGTTAAATGACAGGAGAGGACATGCCTTAAGAAGAGATAGCAGCCGAATGAGGCCAGGGGGGCGGGCTTAGCAGCCATGTTGTCTGACTCAAAACATTGCTCATTCCAAGCATTTCAGATTGCTTTTCTGGTACTGTTTAGGACTGAATAGTTTACTCCTGAAATAAAAACTTACCAAAATAACAACGTGTGATCGTGGAGAAACATTATTGGTAACCTGATTATGATTTAATATGCACTTACAAGGTTTAATTCCGCATAATTATATTACTGAACATACCGGACGAAATGCTACTTGCTGTCTATTTAAACTCAGATTGCACTGTTTTCACAGACTTATTTTTTGAAATCTACACAAGCAAAAATAAAATGGCCATGCCCCATAAAAAAAATGTCTGTTAATGTTCAGAATTTCATAAGTATTACAGTAGGAAAATTACATTAAAATCTCTTCATGACACAAGTAGTTGTCAATATGAGAGTAATTCTTTTTTACTTCTAGACTATTAAGAGTACTTTTGAAAACTTCTACACTCACCCCCCTCACCCCCAAAAAACAAATTCTGTTAATGTTCAAAAGTTTGAAAATATTACAGTAGAAAATGGAAGGCGGGAAAAAAAGTGTAAACGGGAAGGGGGGAAAAAGGAGGGGGGAAATATTTTTTTTTTTACCTTCTAGACCATTAACAGTGGGTGTCAGAAAATGGTGAATAAGACTGCTAGGAACAACAAGAAATTACACAGCTTCAAAAAAAATGTACTCACTGAACGGTAGTTTTATTGAACCGATGTAATGTGAATACATGAAACTTTCCGTGAATCCCATTTTTTGTACAGCGATTCGCACACCCGTATGCAGAACACGCAGGCATGCTTAACGAGGTAGATATTAACTTCTACAGACGTGCAGGGAGAGTTTTATTAGAGAATTCACGGCAACCCTCCTCCTGGCGGGAAAGATCTGAGTCAGCCATATTGTCCGACTCATGGCTTCAAGATACTCATGTCATGTCCTCTCCTGTCATTTAACCTCTTTGATGACATCACTTCTAATGGGTCCCAACACAAGTGCCATTCTAAAAAGTGGGTCCCGGTCTAAAAAGTTTGAATACCACTACTGTATAGCATTTGACAATTCAACTGTGATAAAATGCCGTAAGGGTGAAGTGGAAAAGTAAACAGCCTGGGCAAATTCATCCCAATGTATGGATTCTCCTTATTTTGCTTATTAATGCTGCAGTGCCTATTGTAGCCACACTGTAGCATTCTCACAGGAATTCAGTAAGGACAGAACTGTGATGGTAGTTTATGTAATTCAAAAGCAAAAATAACAGCATTGCTCTCCTAAACCTGGCCTCAGACAGCTTTATCTTTTAAGATTTTTAGAGACAGGAACATACTAGCTGGGTGATTTATCCAATACTTGTAGGTTGCCTTGGTCACAGTGCCGCCTTCCTTCTCTCTATCTGCTGTCTTACTTGTTATCCAGAATTAGTCTTGTACTTTATCAGAGGTGAGGCACTGTGAAAAATTCAAAGAAAGAAAGAAAGAAAGAAAGAAAGAAAGAAAGAAAGAAAGAAAGAAAGAAAGAAAGAAAGAAAGAAAGAAAGAAAAAGAAAGCTGTGTCTTTCAATTTCAGAAGAAGGAGCAGCCGCCATACAGAAAAATTCAAAAAGGAGTGTGTTCTAGTTGCCACTGCTATATATAATACATTGTTTCATAGCAAACATTTCACATAGGAAAAAAATATACTAGCATGCCCCAGTATCTGCTGGGATTCCATTCCAGGAACACACACCCCTGCCTTGGATACCTGATGGGGACACCTTTTTAAAGATAGGGGAACATCAGTGGTTTTGCTGCAACAAGGTAAAAAATAGGTTTTTTTAATAGGCATCCCAGTATCCATGGTATCCGTGGATAATTAAAACCATAGATACTGAATCAGTGGATCCTGGGGCACTCCTGTATATGCAGGGCCTAGAAAGAGTATTAGATTGCCCAGAACCCCAAATTAATTATGCTACAATTGAACATCATCCCTTTGTTTTCCCAGTTAACTTGCATATACAAACCAATAAACTGTGATGCAAAAATTTAAGGGTACCCTTTGAACCAACGGAACTACATGTGTTTCCAGCATGGCAAGAAAATGTTAGGCGATGACAACAAAGAGACTGAAGTTGAATATTCATGTGTCTATTTGTTGAGCTGTTCACATGTCATAATTAGAATGCAGCTGTTAAAGTGAACAGTGTGACAAATTTGTCAGTGGTTAAGAGGATTCCGGGGCTCATCAGCACCAAGCAGTTCTCAAACTTGGTCATAGCTAGCTGCCCTTAATCTGTGGCATCGCTAGAAGGGTGCAGACTGCACCAGGTGATACACCCGGGGGTAGTGACACCACTACTGGCCAAAACTATGAAACTCTTGATATTTTAAAATGATACCATCATGTTACATATCATTCAATGGGTAATTTAATGCAGAATGCAATGAAACGAATGGTGTTGAAATATCCATATTCTATCAAAGGTTATAGCCAAATAACCAGAAAAAGAAAACATGAGAAAACATAACCATGTGTCCTTACTCGGAGGACCTTGCTTCTGCACTGGCTAAATAGCCAGTGCAGAAGCAAGTAGCCCCATTGGCAGCCCTGAGTTGTTACCCAGGGGAAAGGAGACAATTGTCCCCTTTCTCCACAGAGCATCCTGCAGCTGCCTGGCTCCCGGACAGTTGGGCAGTTCAGGACTGGGCTGCCCATTTATTCTTCATAGTCTGGGGTGGGAGGAGGTCCATCATGGGGGTGATGCAATCAGTACTTTCACGGAATGATACAAACCCTAGTGAACTGCTTCCCTTAATGATGAGATGTCAAAGAAATAGAGGTGCCTTTGGTTCTTACCTGGGAAACAGCAAATCTAAAAAGATTTATGGGGAGCACCCATGTGTGTGTATGATAATTTTTTTCTTTAAAAAATACCATGTATTTAAATGACGGCAAAAAGCAGGAGAGTTGGCGCACTGATGCTTCTCCATCCTCTAATGTTAATCAAGGGAGGCCCTTGGCATCTTGTTTAGTTCAGCCTATGTAGTGACCTGGGAGGTGGAAGAGGGGACGAGAAGTATCTTGCCTTATGGCAAACACAAAGATATTGTGAAAGCTTGCATTTCTCCATGCTTCCACCATTACAGTAGAATAAAATAATTTTATTCTCTTTGTTGAATGTTTAAAGTATACTTAAAAGAACGCAACATGAGAAGAAATTATGAGAACTGAAAGAATTTTTAAACCTTTGCATATTTATGTGATCAACTATACAGTGTAAACTACAGCATCATCCCTGCCGGATTCATCACCATCACACCACTGGTGAATATTTGATCGGCCTACCAAGTTTGATCTTTTAGGACTTTTTCACAGAAAAAAAAATCTCACTCCATGTTTCATTCCCTGATTACCCTCAGCTTAGTATGTAACTGATTCAGTTCAAAATACTAAAATTATGTGTCACATGTGCATTTCGTTATCCTTTAACCAAAAATGTACAAGAAAAAATGTACAATAGTTTCTTCCTTCCAGTGAAAACAGAGTAATTCTGAAGCCCACAGCTATGAGAACTATAATATCAACTTTGAACAAAGAAAGAAGCTGTGAAGAAAACCAGGGCAAATGGTCATCCATTTTCTTTCTGCTAGATTCCTAAGAAATAGATCTCAAAATAATGAATTTTCAAATGACCTCAGAAGGCATCAGAACTGTTGAAAGCTTTAAATTCACATTGTATTCACCAGAACACATCTGATTTTCTTTTAGAGGAGAAATCCTCAATTTTTCATGTGTAGCTATTAAAAGTTTTCAGTGCTACTCTAACTATTAATGAATATAAAAATTATTTAGCATTGTATTAATTTATAGAATATGATAAAAGGGCTTCTGTATTACCAATGTTAACTCCTTCATATCAAAACATAGACTGTCCAACATTCCCCCCCCCATCTTTTTTCCTTTCTTCCTGATACTGGCTGGAGGCTGCAAACAAATGGTTCATTGCTGGGTAATGGACTTATTCGGCGAGACAATGGAATTTGATGCTAGACTTTAAATTATACTAGACTTAATATTATACTTGTGGAAGAATACACACATGCACAATCACTCATTCATTCATTCACTCACACACACGCACACATACGCATGCACAAATATAGAAGCGTGACATACATACAGACACCCACTAGCACATACATATTGAATGCCTAAAATATGGAGAACTAAGGTAACACACAAATGCAGGGAATGGGTATTATGTATTCTTGTAATATAAGGGGCTCTGGTCTTTTCTTTTGCCCATGCTGTGGTTGCATGAAAAAGCTGTGTTGTCTGGGGTTCACCACCGGGTCCTGAACATATGCACATAACAAGCATAAGAACAATGGAAGCTAGGTGCAGTCTCTTTGGGAGAGGCACCATCTGAAAGATATGAGGCACTGTTTGTTGGCCATTTTGCCATCCATTCCCTGTGTTATTTTGTCAATATAATTGGGAGCAGAGGGAGCATAGAGGAATTGAATTTAAAGGTGCAGAGATGCCTTGCCACTTCTAAACTGGCCTAGAGAGGCTGCTGCAGTTACAACTTGGCTGTTAGTAAAATTGTAGGTATGTGCCAGAGTAGGACCACTGCATGGGACATGTTCCTATTGGGGTTCATTCAATAAAAGTCCAACCTGGAGCCCGGCAGTACCCAAGGCTCCAGTGGCGCTGAAATTGCGACCGCTGGATCCTGACCTTGAAGAGATACTACCAAAGGTTTCCTCCGGGGAAGGGAACATTTGCTCTTTTCCCCCAAGGAGACAGCAGCAATGGGTCTCCTTGGCTCTGCATCCATGTTTGAACAGTCACAGAATCAAGGAGGCCCATTTCGAGCCGCCTAGCTCTGAGAGACGGTTCAGGATATGGCAGCAGAAGCTGCCACTGTCCTCACCCCCTTGCGGGCTCAATCCTCCTCTCTCTCTGTTCAGTTCTGGCCACGTCCCACCTCCCCCGCCTCAAATTTCCTTACCGTTGGCTGGTGCTGCCGGATCACCGGCTATCCTCCTGCTCGGCACTATGGCTGGGCACTCATTAGCACTGGCCCAGTGTGAGAGGTAGTTGCGCACACAGGGCTGCGAATGTGCTTTACGGCACATTCGCGACACTTTTAGCCAGTGGAACTCCCATACTGCCAGCAATAAGAGTCTCTGGACAGTCTCTTTATGCCTGCCTGCGAAAAGGAGCATCATCAGCATGCCACCCCATGGTTGGTGTATGCCAGGGGCTGCTGCTGTGAATGCTCAGGAAGTGGCTGACAGGGTTGCTTCAGGGTTTTTTTGGGGGGGTAGGGGGGTGGGAGGGGGTTATGTTATACGACTCTCTAATAAGCTGTTCAGCAGCCAGGGGCTATTGGACTTCCTGGGAAAGCCTTTCGAAATCAATGTTACATGATAGCTGGATTGAGGCCCTCTTGTCGCATTTATATGTTTTTCTTTTTTCACTCATTTTACATATGAGTGCATATATTATGGCTTGGGTATTAGAGGGACTGTCTTATTCCATACAGTCCTACCCATGCCCTCAGATGATCAGAGGGGGGATTTTTGACTATGCCGCCACCAATAGAGGTGAAGGGGGTAGACTTGCCAGGTTTTCAAAATGACAATAAGGGACACACAAGTATCGGGACACTGCTGTAAACAATGGTCTCAGACAGTGGCGAAGCTAATGAAAGTGCAACCCAGTGCAGAGGGCAAAATGTTGCCCCAGAAGTGATATCACACCTGGTTGTTTTTTTTTAATGAAAAATGGAGGGGCGCATCCTACCCCAGCAGCGTGCCCCTCCTGCTGTCCCCAAGCATGCAGTCACCGCACAGTCATACTCATTCACATTGTTCACATTTTTATATTACTCTTCTTCCATATAAACATCAGTGCACCCAGTCAAAAAACACATTCACACTCAGAACCAAGGGAGGGAAGTGGCGTGGGGAAAAGATCTCTATATAATCAATCAATCAACAATATTTATATACCGTTTTTCAGCACAAAGTTCATAAAGCGGTTTATAGGCAAATAATGATAAAGTTAAATGATTCCCTGTCCCAAAAGGGCTCACAATCTAAAATAAAAAAATGCAGACCACCACCAGCAACAGCCACTAGAATAGACACTGCACAGGGGTGAAGAGGGACAATTACTCTCCCACTGCTAAATGTAAGAGGAGCTCCACTTGAAAAAGTGCCTCTTGCCCAGCAGGGGTAAATATAAACATCAGATCTCCATATAAACCCAGTCAAAAAACCCATTCACACTTAGAACCAATGTTGCGACTGGGTGGGAATGAATGGAAGACCTCCTTACAAACTTAGAAGCTTCCATCTTCACAGCCCCTCTGCTCTGCTCTGTACCACGTTGCAAACTGAGTGTGAAGGAGAGGCTGGGGGCGGGACCTTGCATTGCAAGAGCCAATGAAGGTAAGACAAGGAAGGGTGAATGTCTTTGAGGCTAGCCAATAGGAACACAGCTCTCAAGAGGACAGCAGTGATCGTAATTCTAAAACAGGATTTCTAATGTCCCGTTTAGCACTGATATGGGACATGATTTTAAAACCTGAAATATGGGAAGTCCCTTACAATAAGGGACACCTGGCAAGTCTAGAAGGGTGTCAGCCAGGAATAGGGCATTCTTGGTGGTGGCTCCTCGGTTACAGAATGCCCTCTGCCTGGAAAGCTCCCTCACTGGAGACCTGTTAACGGTGCCTTAAAACCTTTTTATTTTGAAAGGTGTTTGAGGGAATGAGTAGCTGGCATCTTTTAATGAAATGATTTCCATGTTGGTGCTCCTGTGTTCCGTGCTGCTTTTATAATGTTGTATTTTAATGTTTGTTTTTAAAAATTGTTTTTAATATTGTTTGTATTTAACTATAAGCCGTCTTGAGTCCCCTTACTGGAGAAAAAGGCGGGGTAAAAATCTTTTAAATAAATATTCTGTAAAAAAAAAAATCTAAAACAAAAAACGTAAATAGAAATACAGTATTTAAATAGGACGTATCACAAGGGGAGGGAAAGAATCTATTGTGGGGTTAACTGATGTATATAGTAAGCCTTTCCGGCTGTGATGTTTTCAATACATGATTTCTTTTTTTCATATCTTATTTCCACATCTTATTTATTTCACTTCTTAATGTTTTCACACAAAACATTCCAGCAAAGCTGAACACACGTTTGGTTTAAGGATTTTTTGTTGGTTTGTTTAAAAGTCCTCTTAGGGCTTAATCTTCTAAGAACCAAAACTGTGCAGACACCATGAAAATGAATGTTTGCATAGAGAGCAGTTGTTATCTCAGAATAGGCTCCCAGGGTTCAGTGTGAATCTGGCTTGTATAAAGAAGTCCTTCTGTACATAACAGTTCTAGGACTGGTGCACATCAGATTGTAGATCATGAGAGAGACTGATAGGAATGTCAGAGGACTTCAGGCCACCTACCCTGAAAACAAAAATGACTGATACACTGTATGGTCCTTTGTAAATGTATCTTGCTGTGACCATAGGCAGAAATACGACTACACTGTCTCAGCATTGGTGACATATTTTTATTTTTCAAAAATCTTCAGTCATCTAATACGTTACTTGGGATGAGGAAACAAGTTTATTCCCCTGATGCCAAATGGCCCTTCTTGCTTTAATTATATACAGTGCAATGGTGAGGATTATGAGTGCCCCTAAATGGGAGCTGTCAGATTTTCTTTCTAGACAAATTGTGTCCTGGAAATGTGAAACCTCTCTCAGTAATGTATAAAATCAGCGGGATGGATTCCATTTACAGTTCTGTCTTCCAGGCTCGAAGTGGCACATTTCTGTGATAAATTTGGAGGTAAATTTGTTAGTACTTAAAACAATGCAAAGAAAGCAGGCAAAGTGCAGACAACACAAAAACAAGCCAGATATATTGTGTACCTGGACAACCCATTAAGCCACCATTATGGCCCTGAGAGATCTTCTGACTTCGTTGAAGGACGAAGGTAAAAGCACTAAAGATTCAAGAGATTAGTTCCTGCTAACATACATCTTGTGTGGTCTGGAACAAAATGTTTAATGACTATGCTTGCCATACAAAAAGAGTAATGTTTCCCTTCACCCATACTTCATCTCATTCACAATTTCTGTGTGGTTGGATCTTTACGATAGAAACCGTTTCAGAATCTTCTTGCTACGGGAAGCACTAAGCCGTAGAAAAAGATTGTAGCTTTAAAGTCAGCCATGAAATTTACAAGGTCATCTTGAGTCAGTCACTATTTGGCCTCAACCTACATCCAGTAGCAGACAAAGTGGTTAGCGGGGGGGAGGGGCTAGGTGCCAGGCCACAGGGTAGTGTCAGGGGCAGTGGTGTGCATGGGTGTGTGTGCAGAAACACGTTCCTGCGGTGCTCTGGGTGTTTCTTGGGTTTGTTGTGGAGGGGGGGCACGCAGCACTTGGAGCAAGAAGCAGCGAGAGCTGCTAATTGGGTCCACCCTCCCTCCCTTGTTTCTAAACAGCTCAGAAATGCAGAGGCGGACCTGGGGTGAAAGGGGGCAGATGCCCTGGGCAATGGGCTTGGGGGGCGGAGCGGGGATACGATGCACACACACACATCCACATGCCTCCCATACCTCCATGTATTAGAGTGGCGGAGCACTGGGAAGCTACTTGGCATCACCACATTCCGTTCCTCCCTCTATCGGAAGAGTGGAGTGCGGCAAAGCCAAATGGCTTCCCATCACCCTGTGCCTTTGATACATGGAGGATCTGCGAAGGCAGGGGGCAAGTGGGGCAGGGGATGCTGGAGAACATGGCAGACTGGGACTGTGAACACCCCTTCAGAGCCATTGAGCCATTCTGGAAGCAGGGAACATGTCCAATGCAGGGCAGTGGTAACACAATGACATGGGGTGATGCTTCTGCATCACCACATTGCCCAGCCACAGGAGCCAAGAGACTCTGTACACCTCTGCCTACATTACACTGTTGTGGAAATCTTTGTACCTCCATCCAGAGCTCATTGGAGGAAAGGGCAAAGAAAAAAATGGAACTAGTTATACTGTTGTGATTTGTTGATTTCTGTATTGGACATTGTAAATTTCTGGTGGGATTTAGGCTCGTTGCAGCTTCTCACCTCTGCAATGGCGGGGGATCGCACTCTATGATCCGCCCTCGGAGGCTGATGGAACCAAACGGATTCCTGAGGGCTCTGGGGGATTTTCCTGCTGCCAGAGTTGGAGACCTACCCGGTGCCCTGGTCGACCTCTGGAATACGGAGATGGCCAGGGCCCTGGATGAGATCGCTCCCGAGCGTCCCCTGCCCAGTTGCAGAATCAGAGCGGCCCCTTGGTTCTCTGAGGAGCTGCGAATGATGAAGCGGCAGGGCAGACGACTAGAGTGTCAGTGGCGAAAGACTTGTACCGAATCTGACCGTACACAGGCTAGGGCCCAGTTAAAAGCTTATTCTAGGGCAGTGGTGGTGGCTAAGAGGGCACACTTCTCTGCCACCATTGCATCTGCAGAGAACCGTCCGGCTGAGCTCTCCCGTGTGGTCCGTAGTCTTTACATCTCATCCCCCCTACTGGTGGGGAGGAGCACATGGAGGCTCGCTGTGACGAGTTCGCAAAACATTTTGTAGAGAAGGTCGATCAGATTCGGCATGACTTGGACGCCGCTGTGGGCATATCTAGTGATGTCACCAAACCAGCAGAGTCATTTCCAAGGCAAAGCTTTTTTTTTTTTTTTTAAGAAAAAAAATAAGGGTCACATACTGATCATCTTTAGCAGTCTTAAATGTTTGGCTCGCCTATTGTTGTTCAAGCCCAGGGTTGTTTCGCTGCCAGCACAATACTTATAATGAATGGGAGAAGAATGGAAGATAGTACAGCTCTCACCTACACCAGTCAAGGAACGTGGCACCAGCTGACCAAACGACTGACCACACTGGTTACTCAGCAAGATGAATCTTCTGGTTAGCCACTGTACCTCTCTTGGCATACAACGGAAAAAATGGTAACTCAAATACTGTAGATCAACAGATGGATGATGCATGTATATGTTCAAAATGTAAACAGGGCCAGAGAACCGCATAACCAAGTTCAGAGTTAGAGAGCAACAGCCTCCAGATTTTAAGTATGGTATTGGGAGTCTGGATACAAGGTATTGCTTAAGCATTACCCTTCAATGGGAATGCAGAAGAATCAAAACACACTGAAGAAAAGCTGATATCTGGAAGACCAACTGAAGGCCCCTCTCCCCCACAACTATAACTGCACACTATTCATCCCCAAGAAGAAGACCTATAAAACCCAAACACACAATTGGACAATCCATGGGAAATTATTAATTTGTTGGAGAGGGTACAAAACATTAGAAGGAGGGAAAAAACAGGCCTCTCTTTCCTTATTTGGTGACAAGCAAGTGCAAGAAAGCGTTCATTGGATTTTGTTCAGTTGTCGGTCTTTTGCACATCTGTATTCTGGCCAAGACAAGGGACTTTGAGGTTTTTCTGCAGCACATGAGCATCTGCTGGTTCTATCCTCTTATAGTAGTTCTTCTTTGTTTCAATGATCTCAAAACCAAATTTTCTGTAGAAGTCAATTGCTGACTCATTGCTAATCTGGACATGCAGATAGATATTGTCAAAAGTGCCATCTTTTTCACAGATGTTTGTCGCTCGGCGAGGGGGTGGGACGCACGTACAGGCGCTCGCGCGGTTGATCTGCCAGGGCGGCCTGAGGCCCATGTGGAGCGGCAGCTGGGAGCCTCCAACCGCCGCCGGATCGCGAGGCCCGTGGCAGCCATGAAGGGTAGCCGGATCGAGCTGGGTGACGTGACACCACACAACATTAAGCAGCTGAAGCGGTTAAATCAAGTCATCTTTCCTGTCAGCTACAATGACAAGTTCTACAAGGATGTGTTAGAAGTTGGTGAGCTCGCCAAGCTGGCTTATTTCAATGATATTGCAGTGGGTGCTGTATGCTGTAGAGTAGATCACTCTCAGAATCAGAAAAGACTGTACATCATGACACTTGGATGTTTGGCCCCTTACCGAAGGCTGGGAATAGGAACTAAAATGTTGAATCATGTGTTAAACATATGTGTGATGTCACCGGGAAACCTGTCTATCCTACGATTTGGGATTCTTTTCAGCTTGTAGAGCCTGAGGATGTGGACAGGATTCTCTGGAGTGTGAGACCTGCTGCTTGCCCGCTCGACCCTTGCCCAGCATGGCTAATTAGAGCTGCCCGGGGAGGGCTGGCCGAGTGGACAGGGAGGGTGGTGAATTCATCTCTGAGGGAGGGGGTGCTCCTGCCTGCTTTGAAGCAGGCGATAGTTCGCCCCCTCCTGAAGAAGCCCTCCTTGGATCCCACAAATTTAAACAACTTTCGGCCAGTCTCGAATATCCCATTTCTGGGCAAGGTGATTGAGCGGTGGTGGCGTCCCAGCTTCAGAGGGTACTGGAGGAACCAGATTATCTGGACCCATTCCAATCTGGCTTCAGGCCGGGGTTCAGGACTGAGACTGCCTTGGTCGCCTTGGTGGATGACCTTCGCCGGGGGATGGACAGGGGAAGTGCGACCCTGTTAGTCCTGCTGGACCTCTCGGCGGCTTTCGACACCATTGACCATGGTGTCCTTCTGGGTCGGCTGGCCAGGTTGGGGCTTGGAGGCACTGTTCTGCAGTGGTTCTGCTCCTTCCTGGCTGGCAGATCCCAGATGGTGGTGCTGGGGGACGCTTGTTCGGCACCCCGACCTCTTAAGTTTGGGGTGAAAGGGGGCAGTTTAAGCCCAGCAATTTTCAAGAAGTGTGCCGTGGTATACTGGCATGCCACAAATAGTCTGCAGGTGTGCCCCAGGATTTCGGGGGAGGGTAATTTATTAATAGGGCCAAGGAGATGTGAGCCCCCCGCTGGCAATGTGGTGTACCTTGACAATTTTAGTGCCTTGTCAGTGTGCCCATGAGATGAAAATGGTTGAAAATAGCAATTATAGCCAAATACACAAAAACTGACTCATGTAACAAAAAATAGATTTCCTTAACTCAAAATTGACATAAGAAAAGCCTTGCTGGATCAGGCCAAAGGCCCATCTAGTCCACCTTCCTATATCACAGTGGCCCACCGGATGCCTCAGGGACCACACAAGGCATCCAGATACATATCTTGCTGCCACTCCCCTGCATCTGGCATTCTAAAGTAGCCTATTACCCTTGAACCACCCCCAAGGGAGACACCAGAATGAGGCTGGGGTATGACTTTATTAAACACAAGTCCAAAAATGAAATCTACTGAACACTCGTCCCTCCCTCCCCAGTCTGGGGTAGGCAAAAGAAACCCACCCCACCCCCCAAAAAAATCCCATCCATGGCCAATTCAGATGACAGAAAAAAAATTCCTACCTAGCCCTCATGATCAGCAACCAGCTAATCTCAGACTGGACATGCCTGTCATACCTTGTAACCTGTAATGGAGTTTTACTCCACAAATCTGTCCAATTCCCTTTTAAAGCCACCCAGGCCAGATGCCATCATCACATCTTGTGGCAAGGAGTTCCACAGACTAATTACATGCTGGGTAAAGAAATATTTTCTTGTGTTTGTTCTAACTCTCCTGACACTCAGCTATAGAGGATGTCCCCTGGTTCTGCTATTGCATGAGAGGGGAAAATGTTCCCTCTATCTACTCTATCCACCCCCTGCATAATTTTGTATGTCTCAATCACGTCCCCCCTTCAGGTGCCTTCTTTCTAGGCTGAAGAACCCCAAACCTTTATTCATAAGGGAGGTGCCCTAGCCCAGTAGTCATTTTGGTTGCTCTCTTCTGAGACTGTATTCTGAGAGCTAACAAGGTGTTGTTATGATACAGCATGGAGATACTAAGTTATTATATCAGCTTCCTTTTCCATGCATCAATGCTAAAACTAGAACTCTTATTCAGTTGTGTGAGTGCCATCAAGTTGTCCATTGGGGTTTTTTGTTTGTTTACTGATTTTTTGGGTGAGTTGTACTGATCAATAGTTAAATAAAGTTATTTAACTTTATAGTTAAAATTATTTAAAGTTATAAAGTTAGTTAACCAAAATGGGGGTGACACCATATGTTATGTCACTGGGGGCACAATCCTAACCTGAAGTTAGGCCAGCACATTTAGGCTAGCAAAGTTTGGCTGGCACACAGGGCCACCGTAAAGTATGTTTGGATCACTCTTGGAGTCAGAGGTCAGCACACAGATGTGTGCCACCCTCCCTGACTCAGCGAGTGGTCTAAAAGCGCTTTTAGCCAAACTTGTGCCAGCCAAAATTTGCTGGCCTTACTGCCAGCCTAACTTACTGCCAGCCCTGCGGGACATCAACCCTAGTTGATGTCGCTGGTGGGAAGTTTGGGTGGTGTTGGTCACTCACTGCCTTAGATGACTTTTAAGGTGGATTCTAAATATGGTGGACTATAGTCTATCAGTGGTTATTAACCATGTTGGCTGCATTGAACCTCCAGATGCAGGGACAGTATGTCATTGAGTACTATGTGCAGAGGAGCAATAGCAGGGGAGGATTCAGACATTCATCCATTGCTTCTGGGGGAATATTCACTGCATTTATTTTCTGGCCATTATTATTATTCATTTCCTGTCATGACTATCTCAGCCTCACCGCCTATGCAGGGTTGTTGTGATGACCAAAGAAGTGCACACCACCATTAGCTCCTTGGAGGAAGCTCCTTGGAGGTATACAATGTGAATGAATGAATGAATGAATGAATGAATGAATGAATAATTTTGCCATGGGGTGTGTGTGTAAAAAAATTAAGTAGCCCTGGGTGCAAAATGGCCTAGCTACACCACTGCCTACACAGTATATGGTTTCATCAAATACCTAGATAGACTTCTGTTAATGTAGTTGGGCTCAAAACATGCAAAACAAGCTACACCCATGTCATCTTCTTATACATGTGAGCAATAGGACACCCTAGAAATGAAAACTCTCCTGAGAGAGCTAATAGGACGCAACAAGCCACCCCCAGATATGTTGCTGCCTACATCTCAACTCAAACAGCTGTGACAGAGAGTTGGTGGCATCACATTTGACAAAAAGAAACATGAGGCCCCTCTCCATTCAGTGACATTAATGTGTTAGGACATATAATGCTGGAAACACATTTCAGAAGGTGATAAACAAGACTTGATGGAGGTGCCGAAGAATTACCTTTAGCTTTTTTTTGTGATGTGACTTGAAAAAAAGAAAGAAAATGTCTTCAATAATCCATCATCTTGCAAGGTCTTCTAGTTAAAGGATTTTTAGAAAATAAAACCCCAGATTTGAAGAATGAATGGACAGCTCTCCTATGCTAATGAGTTATGGGTAGGAGGTAATGGGGAATTAGATTGAGATATCCACATCAACTTTTGTTTTTCCTTTTCAAGTTTCCTCTCTGGCTCCTAGCGACATTCAAATCGCATGAAAGTGGCTACTGGTCTGCCTTATGGTTCCTCTGTTTTTAGCAAGATTGTGCTTTGAAGCTTCAGGCCCAAATAGGAACTCAAACTTTCCTGACCTTTCCGATCAGCTGCTCAAGCACTAATGGTGCAGAGCCTGCCCTGAGCTCTAACAAGCTAAAAAGTCACAGCAATTGCAGTTCTGATATAGCGGCTTGCTTATATAAAACTGTTCCTTTTTCTTCTTTTTTTCCCCATGCAAGCTCTAGTCATATGTGCAACATAATAACCAGTGCAAATAGGATTTGGGTAGGGATAATTGAACACCCATTGCTTATTGAAGCACTGTATTTGTGCATTACGGATGAAATTATATTAACATGAGATTTTTAATAGGGAAACGTTACCCCAATGTGGCGTTATCCTATAATTTTGTTACTGTTACTTGTTCTTGTAAAATGTCATAAGTACTTGTACTTATCAAATTGTGTTCCTATGATGAAATTGAGACTCCAGTTAAGAGTCTCGATTCCAAGAAATGTCACTGAAGTATTCCCTGGCAAGAATACACAGACTCAATGTGGGAAAACTCCCATAGAGTGCAATTCTGGCCCCATGCTGGAATAGGCAGGCTAACTAGCCTGCCCCATATCCAGCACAAGATTGGGGCAGGTTGCAGGCTCCCCTTACCCTATATAGTGCGGCAGCGACCCAAATGGGGCTACTCGGTCCTACATCGCCAAAATTGGTGGCACAAATCCATCAGCCCAGATTGGGGCCAGGGTGGCTGGGACAGCGGTTAGGATCTGGCTAATGTGTGTGTGTGTGGGGGGGGGAGGTGTAGGGAGGGTGACACCACTACTGCCCAAAATTGTAAAATATTGGTCCTGTCGAATAATATGATAATGTTACACTGTATACCATATGATGCAAATGCCATGAAACAAACCACATTGAAGTATCTGTATTCTTTCAAAAGTTATGGTCAAAAAACCAGAGAAAGAAAATAAAACTTTATTTTGCAACAAAAAGAGGCTTTTCTTAACTCAAAACTAATCAATGAAACTGATTGTTCTGAGAGCCAATGGGGTGTTGTTATGACTCAGGTGTTTCGTATGATTCCAAAAGGTGTTTCATATTATTCAGTTCTCATATCCACGTAACAGAACTGATACTAGAATTCTTATTCAGTTATGTGCGTGTCATATTTTTTGTCGATTACTGATTTATTGGGTGACTTTTATTCAGTAGCATCCCTAAAGGGGGCAGGGCACTGTTTTGCAAGGTGCACTGCCTTCCCGTGTAAACCACTCTTTCCCTCACCCTTGTAGCCCGTATTCATGGGAAACGCAATGCCGCAGCATTGCTTACTGGCTACAACGGCAAAGGAAAGGAGTGCAAGGCAAAACTTAGCACCAGCCCCCCTCTAGAGAAAATGCTGCCTTTATATTCAAATAAATAGACCCCCATGATTTAGGTTGTACATATGATATTGTAATTTATTCTGTATGGTCTGGTATGGAAGGAGGTCCATCATGGGGTGATGCGCTGATCTCCGGCGCCAGATGTTGTCAACTCTAGTGATGCCACTGGATGGGATTAAGACAATTTGGAAGACAATGACAGTAGCCACATTCACTTGACCTGTGCACAAAAATGAAATCCTGAAGTTCAGGTAACTGCTCCCCTATTTGTTTCTCTTCTTTTCCCATCGCAAAATGCCTAAAGAAGAAGAAAAAAAGCAGACTTGAATATATTTTATTGTTCTAAATTTGCATGAATATTTTGATGGACATAGATGTAGATTATTTTCTCTTTGTCCACCTTTCTTAGCAACAGAAAACTAAGTACCCTTTTCACTTGCCTTGTTCTGTTGAACAGTAGATGTACTGTGTGCAGTTTATAGAAGTGCCTTTTCCATACTTGGATCCCCAGAGTCTGCAGTGGATTTGCCTCCTTCCTACAGCTTCCTATTTTTCTTCAAAAATGTCTTACTCCAAAAGATAAAGCTTGCATAAGTGGTGCATAGCTTTTTTTTCTATAAACTGAGTACAGAATGACCAATGTGTCAAAGTGCACTAGTTATTGTATGCAATAACGGTGAAATTCCACTCTCAACAGCTCCCTGCTGTATCATTAAAAAAGGTATGAGCCCATAACCAAGTTCTGATAGACCTGTTTCTTTTAGCAAGCATTGTGTGTGCAATACAAAAACGAGCCTTCAGCCTCTCCCGTCCATGCCAATTTATGCACACGTGTATATCATAAACTCTCCAAATCTATACAATGAAAGGATGATGGAAGGCAGCTCCAGTTCAATACCTCCAGTAGTATGCCCATGAACCGAAAGTAGATCTCTAAGCCTAAACTTTAGTTTTTGAGACAAAGACCCTTGCTGATTGTCACTTTTCATTTGAATTTGCTACATAGGAAAAGGTGAATAGGAGTGCAATCCTGTAGTTGCACTGAGCCAACTTTAGTTCTTTGCACCGGCCCAGGCAAGGCACATCTGCGACAGTGCAAGAGGCACTGGGCAGGTTCAAGGACTTGCGCCGACCCAGGTGCACCGCAGAGGGCAGCAAGTAAGCTGCCCCTGTGCTGGCCAAGTTGGGCCAGTGTGGGGACTTGGGAGGGAGGGGGAAGACAGGAGGGAGGTGAAGCAGGGCAGAGGGAGAGTGGCCCAAAGGGCGGGCTGGCCTGGGGAGGGGGTATAGTTGGGATCTGGCCATTAGGTCAGATCCTAATCCCCATCACTAGGCTGTGCTGCCCCAATCTGGGCCGCTTGGACCTGCACCAGTGATTTCACAGGGGTGGCTGGGGTTTACTAAGGGGGCATTTTCCCCCTTACCCTGAGGTGAGTTCCAGTGGCAGCCAAGCCTGCATTGGATTCATCACAGGCCAAGAGGCCTGCCTGCTCCAATGTAAGTTAGGATTGGGCTCAGTGACGTCATCTGGGCGTGCCAGGAACCGGAACGCCCGGATGACTGACAGTCCTCCGCCCCTATGGCGGAGGGCTGCCATGCCTCCCTGTGCCTCACAGCGCCCGAATTGCTCCATTTCAGAGCGATTCGGGATGCGAGGGAGGGAGGGAGGGCCCAGGAGCGCAGAAAAGGCGGAACGGCGTACCGGGCCGTTCCGCCTGGATGACGCCACTGATTGGGCTTCTATTTATTGTATGCTGAAACAGGTTTAAACCCTTGAGAAATTATAAAGATCCCTGGGGGAGGAGCCAGAGACTTGAACATGGCAGTCGCTTTTTATGAGTGGCTGGGGCTTGTGTTCTTTCCTGAATCTCTGCAAGGGGTTCAGGCCCAACTCCAGTAGTAGAACTGGGTTGGGGGTAAGCATTAACATCTAGCCTCTGGATAGTGGCCAACTCCGGAGGTGAATGATGTTTGCTTGTGCCTGGGAGCAGAAGAGACTCTGCCTTATGGCAGACCGTGTGGACGGTCTCTGACTTGGAGAGTGACAACACCGGAGAGAGAATGATGGATTACAGCCTGGAAGGTCTTCAGAAGTCCCCCTAATGAAGACAATCGTGTGGGAAGAAGAAGTGGCGTGTAGGCGTAAATGTTTAACATCTTGGCGTGAAGTGCACTGGAGAGTTGGCTGCGGGCCAGTGAGGTCAGTGGAATTAAACCTGCTTAATCTTCAACACAAGATATCCACTGAAGTGCATTGCTGTTTTTTTTTGCTTCTGTTTCTATTTTCTTTTCTAAATGCTTTGATGTGGCGTGGGAAGCTGAAGTATGGAATAAAAAAGTACTCTGTTTTATGCTGAATTTTTTGCTGCGTAGCAGTCTAAACATGGCGTCAAGAGGCGGCAGAAGATTTATAATTGGAGCGCATTTATTTGAAAACGGACAGTCCTATTTGCAGATCAAGAGGATTTATTAATGAGATAAGAGAAAACAAAAATAGGGAGTATTTTGATTTGTATGTTTAAAGAAAGCTTGAATTTTTTACTGCGTAATTGAGTCAACATGGCGTTAATGAGAAGGAAACCGACAAATCTACAATCAAGAGTTGAAAGATGTTTGAAGCATGTTCAAGGACTTGGAGAAATGAACTTTGTGGAAGGACAAGAGGAATGCATTTTTGAAGATGGACAGCCCTGTCTGAATTAACAAGATTTAAGAGAAAGAGACTATGAACAAGATATTTTTTTATGGTCTGCTGACAAATACAGTGAGAGTGTTTATTGTCAGCAGGCTCCCCTCTAGTGGCAGGAGAGGGGAAGGTTTTGACCAGATGTTAATTTTTAATGATTTGTATAATTTTTGGCTTTTTATAATAAATGGGCGGGGGGAATTTGAGTAATGAAATTTATGATTTAAAAATTGAATTAATGGTATAAATAGAAATGAGGATTAAAAGGTGACAAAGTTCATTCCTTCCTGTGAGATTTGTGATAGAAAGAAATGGTTAGCATTGAGCCTTGATCTGAAAAGCGATAATTGTAGGCTTGTAATTTTGCGTCAGATTATATAACTAAGCGATTATTTTCTTTTTTTTTTTTAACAAAGGTACGTGATAACTCAAGCTTACATTAAGATATGATTTTAGAAAAAAAATGTTATTAAGGCCTAATGATGATTATGAAGTGATGGATGTCATGTTATATCTTTATGCTCCTTATTTTTATGGCGTATTTTTCTTTTTCTTTTCTGAGATGGGCTGTTTTAATTCTAATAGAATAAGTTTTGTAACAAAGATTAATTAAAGATTAAGATTGAAAAATAATATAAGCAATATGAATAGAGATGAAGAGATTAACAGAGTGCTAGTTTAAATGGTTTGACTTCCCAGCTTCATCTATGTTTATTCCATTTCTGTGCTTTATATAGTAGGTTCTTCCCTTTTAGTTTATTATTTCATTGACTTTTACTATAAATTGGAGACGGATAATTGTAGGTATAGTTGACTTTTCTTGCTTGAGTTTGCTAAGTAACTGTGGAATTATTGAAATTATTGAAGATTTGAATGAATAACGAAAATTGATGTAGTTTTGTGAATCATAATGATTGTGTCCTTTCAGATGGAATATATGATAATGGAAATTACTAATTTTTGCATTTATATGTTACTCTCGTACTGCCTCACTTCCTATTGTTTGACCCTATGTATACCCATCCTATGTTACTGACTATCCTTTTCCTGTATCTTTATAATTATAAAATCAATAAAATCATCTTCAAAAAAAAAAAAAAGAGAAATTATAAAGATCCCTAAGGTCAACCCAAATAAAGGGAAGAAACTTCTGAAAATACATCTTCTTTCTGCACAACCATATGCAAAGTCTCCATTACCCTGTTTTGATAATATCCTACAAATGCTAGGATACAAAAGCAGAGTTTGGATAAAAAAGTGGGGGGAGAGCCGTCATAATTTTTTTTAAAAGTGCAGAAACTAGGTTCCAGAGAAATGTGCAACTAGTTCCATGTGCCCAAGGAGCCTTGGGGAGCTTCTGTTTCTCCAATTTCAAATTGTAAAGCAAGAAGAATAAAGTGAAAACTCCCAAATGGACCAGCTGAAGAGGTTGGGTCGGGCAGCGCAATCCTACCGTCCCGCTCGCATCGACGCAACGTCATCACATCGACACAAGAGGCGGAACGCTGATGTAGCGGCACTGATCGCCACCCCTGCGTCGGTGCTCCCGCTGTCAGGCTGACGCTATGAGTAGCATCGGCCCAACAGTGCCGACAGCAAGCCTGTCCTGCATCGGCCGAAGGCGGCTGGCGCAGGGGAAGCTCCATGCCAAGGCGATACAGGGATTGGGTGAAGGAGGGAGAGGGTGGGCGGGACGTAGGTGGGATGTGGCCGGGCTTGGGAGGTGGCCATACGGCCACATCCTAAGCCTGTTCCGGAGGCCGCATGGCCCCGATTCAGGCCACGCGGTCTCCTCGGATCCGCTTTTTAGCAGATGCAGATCCAAGGAGCGCATAGGGGAGGCTGGAGCCTCCCCCACGGTAAGGGAGCGCATGCTCTCTTGCTGCAGGAGGCTCCAGCCTTCCCCCACCCAGCGTCAGATATGGCGCTGGCCGGCCGGCCTTGCCATTCTGGCACTGGGTAGGACTGCGCCCTCAGTGACTTTTTGGAGCCTCCCAACTAACTTCCCTGGCTCAGCACTGCTAAGATAGCAGAGAAGAATGTCAGGAGGCAGGTCGTCTAACCCTCACACCTGACCTTATCCCATGTCAAGGTTTGAGAGGCACGAGAGATGTGGTCTGAACTGGCCTAGTTGGATCCTGCTTTGTGTGGCTGCCTCCTGCACCTCCCACATGCACATAATGTTTAGATTGCAACATGTTTTTTGTTCAGGAGTTAACTCCGGTTTGGCACCATCACGTCCCTAAAACCTTTATGGAAGAGGAGGGATAAAAATCTCTTTATGACCCTGGATGTTACCCTATGAGACAATAAATGTGTTATTCCAGAATTATAATATCAGGCTTTCAGCAACAATATTAAAATTAGTGGAATGGTTAATTCAGTCTTTTCATCAGTTTTAAATGTTGTTTTAACTAGATATTTTATTAGATCTACCCAGCAGTTAAACTGGTGATATGGACATCTGCTGAGCATTTAGCTAGTAACTAGAAGCATAAAATTTTAATCATCAGTTTCTTCCGCATTTAAAGCACCACTATCAATACATTTTTCATAAAGAAAAGTCATGCACTACTGTCAGCTATATTTATTACACCAAGGACCATTTTGATATAATAATGCAGATGTCTTCATTCCATAAACCCCCAATGGTACTTAAAAACTAGGCTTTTATTACTCCTGCCTAGGGCCAAACAACGCTATAAACCTGGGAAATTCTAATTCTGAGCCTGCTGCTGGGTTTTGCGCTTTTGTGTGCTGTAAATTACAACACCAAGTAATCAAATATGGAGAAATGGGGTCGTCACAATTGCAGGCGTTTTGATTCATGAGACTTCACAAGAAATTGAAGAAAGGATTCATAAACAAAACGTATTCTAGAGTCCTCTCTCATACACGCATTCGCGCGCGGCACCCCCCCCCCCTGAAACTATGTGATAATCATATTCCAAAAGCAAAAGATTGGAAGTGTCAATCAAAGCCAGTGGCAATACTCTCGCTAATACAAAATACTGTGTTTAATGCAACACTTCCAGAACACTCAGCTTCAGCTTTCACTCGGCCTGATAATGACCTGATGCTTGATGCAGTAGCAATAGAGGAAGGTATTAAAAATATTACAATTTCTGCCTCCCAAGACATTTTATTACATTTATGGTGCTCAAAGAGCTTGACCGAAGAACAACAGAATTAAAAGGATGGGCAGATTTTCAATACTTCAAACCCCCTGAAGCAGCAGTATGAAAATATTTTACCATAAACAGTTCAAATGCTTTGGGTGTTGAATTAAAGCACAAATGCTTTGGCTAACAATTTAACTTTTTTTTCCTCGGGCGTCATAAGCAGTGTGACACTTTTAAGCTTCATAATGTGAAGAATGTATCACTTCCTTTAGAGAAGAGAGCATGAAATTATCTTTGAGCTGGGGATTCTGCAAATCTCCTGCTGAATGGAATTTTGCAATAATTTATGGAATAAACTTGGGACATAATTAAGGGCACAATCCTAATCTGAAGTTAGGCCAGCAAAATTTGGCTGGCACAAGGGCCACCGTAAAGCGCATGTGGACCACTCTTGGAGTAAGGGAGGATGGCACATGTCTGTGTGCTGGCCTCTCTGACTCCATGTGTGGTCCAAACGTATTTTGCAGTGTCTCTTGTGCCAGCCAAACTGTGCTGGCCTAACTGCCAGGCTAATTTTAGGTTAGGACTGAGCTCAAAGGCTGCTAGTCTAAACATGCTTGTTGGGAATAAGCCCCACTGAACACAATGAGACTTACAGTACAGCCCAACCCTATACTATTCTCCCCTCTGCCAATGCAGTGGTGTCGAAATTGTGACCATTGCATCTTATGGGGGGGGCAGTTGCAGAGGTCTTCTTTGGGTAAGGGGACAATCATTGCCTTACCCAGGAGTAGGATTCTGCATTATTAATTAATTAATTAATTAATTAATTAATTAATTAATTAATTAATTAATTAAT
>JAJKFI010000019.1:3885852-3896120 GCA_029204185.1 Lerista edwardsae
AATTAATTAATTAATTAATTAATTAATTAATTAATTAATTAATTAATAATAATATCATTATACTACTTTTCAACCAAAAACACACACACCTCACAAAGCAGTATACAGGCAAAAATCAAATAATTAAATTGCTCCATCTCCCAAAAGGCTCACAATCTAAAAAGATGCAGAAGAGCACCAGCAAAACTGCCACTAGAAAAGACACTGATTATACATCTCTGCTTTCGTCTATGCTTACTAATCATGTTTGTGACATATTTAGTAACTCTGAAATGCGAGTTAAATTTAGTGGATTTTAAATGGAGCAGAGGTTTCTAGTAAATTAAAAGGGCAGATCCATGTATCATAGAAGTCAAAGGTTTTTTCTGTTTTGACCTTTTCCAAATAATTGTTGTCTATTATTTCTGATCATATTTTATTGAAAGTTGAGGTATTAATATTTTAATTAAATATCCTATAGGAAGTCTCAGATCAGAGAAGAACAGGAGAACTGAACACACAAGTGTAAAAAGGCTGATCAAAGCTACTTTTAGACGGACAAGTATGAAATCACAGCAAAATCACTGTAATCTTTCATGGGAATCCTTTGGGAGATTGCAGTTCTGTTAATGTGGGCACTGTCAGTGCTAGCCGACTCCTGGACTCTGAAAATGGAATAAGTGTGGAGAGTAAATGTTTTCAAACTCTTTTTGTCTCAGAAGTTCGTGCAGCTGATCACAGGAAAAGTTAATGGAGCAGTAATGGAGCAAATGTCTGCAGAGTGCCTTAAAGGGATTAAAAAAAGATTAATTCCATGGCCTGGAAACTAGGAGTACTGTCACATCCAGTAGCATACCAAGAGAGGAGCATAGCACTAGGTTTCGCATGACGCCTCAATGCGCTGTGCAACCAACCCTTCCCCCTCCCAATCGGAGCCATTCCATATCCATTTTGCCTCCCTTCTGCCTAGCCACCTGGAATGGCTCCAAAAAGGGGAGGGGTCATTCACACAGTGTGTTGAGGCGCTGTGCCAAACTTAATGCTGTGACACATGTACACACATCCCAGCTACTATACTGGTCACATCCCCCATCAGGATTCTGAGGTTTGGCCCAATTGAAGTAAGTGGTTGGTTTCTCTCCATTGGCAAGACAGAAGGTTCCTGCACAGGCCACTCTGAAATGATTTCACTGTGAGCAGTTAGGACAACATGAATCTTCTTATAGCTGAGAGGAAGTATCTGAGGCACAATTTTTCATTTTGCAAACAGGATTTAGGAGGCTATTCAATTTTCAAGAGACTTTCTGTCTTGAAGCAACAGCTCTCAACTTCAAAAATCAAAATCTCTTGGTTCTTTCTTTTAAAAAAAAGGTTTATTCAAATAAATTCATTAAAAAGGTCGAAGTTTAGGACCTTTGACCATCATATTTAGACCTTTCGTCATGTAATCTGAGGACTAAAAGTTTCATTAGCTAGTATTCAGGAGAGGCATGTTCTTCCTTGCCACATTTATGAGTTCCACTCTGGGAAAAAGAAAAAGAAAGCCACAAACTATGAACCTACAAGAACTTTGCAGCCAAGGATTCTTCATAAAATGAAATTATGGAGGAAATAATATAGTCATGTTGACATACCACCAACGTCCAGCTAGACAAATTAAAGGCAGAAAGTCCAGTCTACAAGAGCTTGAAGGTCTCAAAGCAACATCCCTCATAAACATTTTACAACCATTTCTCTGGAAAGGTGTGAGATGAGGACTTTTAAAGTGTAACATTATATTACATGGTAATGACATTAAGCAGAGTTACTGTGCTAAGAACAGTCATTTCCCCTGTGCAGTTTTTATCTGATCATGATGGTGAACAAAGACACTGAGGGCCCAATCCTAACCTGGAATTAGGCCGGCATATTTAGGCCAGCAAAGTTTGCCGGCACAAGGGACACCGTAAAGTATGTTCGGACCATTCTTGGAGTCAGAGAGACAAGCACACAGATGTGTGCCATCCTCCCTGATTCTCATTATTACAGTTTTTATTTTAACCAGACATTTTAACCAATGTCACCCATTGTGAGAATTTCTATAGCAGGAGCAGTATTGAGTCTTAATAACTCCAAGGGTAATTGTATCATAATGAAAAAAATGCACACACATATGTATGGCTTACATAGAGGGTCAAGTGAGGTTCCTACTCAAGTCATGCTGGCTACGACCAGTGCCAAAATTTAGAGCCTGATCCTATAGCATCCTATAGTATCCTATTAGCAGTATGCTCGTATCGCCAGTGCCAGTGTCACAAAAGTGCAGTATGGGACTTACTGCACCATCAGTATGGCTTACTGCAGGGGCCTGGCTAGCATCAGTACGTGCCTGGCCCCAGAGTCAGTAAGCACCCAGTCCCAGTGCCAGGAAGACCCAGCGCGGAGCCACCCAGCCTTAAGCATTACCACTGCAGCCAGCAGGATCCTTTGGGGTTTGGGGAAGACAAGGGGAGGGGCAGAACTGGGAAGGGAAGGGGCAGAGCGGGCCCAGGCTGGGTGGCCTCCACCACTGAATCTATCCTTCGTGTTGGGCCTCGTGGCCCAACATGGCGATTCTGAAGTCTGCGCCAGCAAAATAGCCAGCAGATTTGAGGAGGCCCATTGCGGTGCCAGCGCCCTTGCCGGGAGAAAGAGGAGTCTCTGATGGCTGCTGCAGCTCCCATTTTGGCACTGCTGCTCCTATGGGAGCCGAGCAGTTTAGGATTGGGCTGCCCATGAGTAATCCTATCCATCTGCATGGTCCTATTTTCATTTCCAAAAACACTTTACCCAGTTCCTGTCCTTTGTTTCTTGGTTTTGTAGAATCCATAAAGGAATGAGCACAACAGCCCAATCCCAGACATTGCATTTTTGCCATCCATTCAAACCGCAACAGATCATGCAGCACTAATGTACTAGAAACACGATTTATGGATAAACAGGATACCATTTCAGGCTTCTTGGGCACGTGAGGGGCAGGGGCGGAATGCAAAGGTTTTCAGGAAGTTTTAAATATTGAGCCCCTTTTTTTAAAGGCATTTGTCATACAATTTTTTTCTAACTTATAGCCATAGCCATGTTATAAATACAGCCTAAGTAATCAGACTTTGTGGGCATTTGTCAATAGGTTTCTTGAAAGATTGTGACCTCCTAAAGCCAGAAGACATGAATATATTGATACGGTTTCAGCTGTTTGGAAAATAATGGGCTTGCAGTTTTAAGAAGGAGGGGTTCCCTGTTTTGTTCTTGTCTAAAACATGACAAAAGGGACGTGGTGGTGCAGTGGGTTAAACCACTGCTGCTGGGCTTTCCGACCGGAAGGTTGGGAGTTCAAGACTGCACGACGGAGTGAGCTCCCGTCGCTTGTCCCAACTCCTGCCAACCTAGCAGTTCGAAAGCACTTAAATGCAAGTAGATAAATAGGGACCAGTTTGGTGGGAAGGGAACGGCGTTCCGTGCGCTACGGCGTAGAGTCATGCCAGCCACATGACCGCAGAAGCTTGTCCTCGGACAAAACGCCGGCTCTGCAGGCTTTGAAACGGAGATGAGCACCGCCCCCCTACAGCTGGTCACAACTAGACCATTTGGTCGTGGGGAAACCTTTACCTTAAAACATGACACATGTTTCCTGACTGGTAGCTCTACAGATAAGTCATAAAATGATTGAAGACAATTACTAAATTGGCTTAGTTCAAGAATCATAATTACCTTAAGAACGCAATCCTAACCTGGAGTTAGACCAGCACAGTTAGGCCAGCAAAGTTTGGCTGGCACAAGGGCCACAGTAAAACGCGTTCGGATCATTCTCGGAGTCAGGAAGGAGAGTGGTCCAAACATGCTTCATGGTGTCCCTTGTGCCGGCCAAACTTTGCTGGCCTAACTCCAGGTTAGGAGTGTGCCCACAATTTAGTATTGTATAGTTAGGCATGAAACAGTCATTGTCTTCAGTAGCAGATGATGCCGGGGGGCTGGGGGCTGGGTGGGTGTCAGACAGGGTGTTAAGGGGGTAGTGGTGTGAGGAGGCAACTGGGATGATGTGTTTCCCCTCCACAGGGTTTCAGGTGTTTTCCAGGCTTGGGGGGGGGCAGTGAGTGCTATGAATTAGGCTGAAAGCAGTGAGTGCTATGAATTAGGGCCACTTGCCGACCTGGCTCTGAATAGATCTGAAACGGATCCATTCCAGAAGCAGAGGCTTGTTCATGACAGGCAAGGATAATGCAATGGCATTGGGGAGACTTTTCTGCATCGCTGCGTCACCCGGCCTTGGGGGCCAAGAGGCTTCAGTTTGCCACTGACTATCTTTCCAAGGAAGCTTGAGTGATCCAGCTGGGGTCGGGCGAGCTATTAAGCTGGAAGGAATTGTGACTCACCTGCAGGACGTGTCTGCTTCTAAGGCTGCCTTCCATGTTAGTTAGGACTGCATTTAATTTGTTTTAAGCAAATTCCCATACCCGACGCAATGTTTTAAGTGAATCCACATAAGCTTGATGGGCGATACATTATTTTCCTAGCTAGACAATCCCTAGACAAGATTCTAAATAATGAAGTGGCAGGTGAGGGAGGAAGCGTAATGAGCGTGGAAGGTCTCCCTTGGGGGAGCTGACAATTTGATGTGTGCCTTATGCCTGCTGATGATAAGATGTTATGATTTCATGATATCTCTGTCCTTTGTCATTCACTTGGCGCTGTTGTAAATGAAATGCTGTGGATGGAAAAACGCAGCCCATTGATCACATCCTTCCGTTGGATTCGCAGTGCCAGATGGCCTAATTATTCTGAGCATTTCTCACACACACATTCCCTTTCTCGGGGAGATGCGCCACTGCTTCTTTGTAACCGGGTTTTAAAAGAAAATCTGCTTGCAGTTTGTTGCAAGAGATACAGTTTGAGGAGATTGATAACAAAGAGAGGCAGAAAGGCAACTGCCAGCTGATGGAAATATTTATAATGTGAACAAGCTTGTGTGCTCAGTTCACGCCTTCTGTTTGTCCGTTGTCCAAACAAGGGATGAGAGAGATGCTCATTATTCATAATTATTCACGGCAGGGTATGCCACACATCTGGCCATATAGGTTTGCAAACATTCACAACCATCCATCAGTTATGAATATAGCCTTCCATATTTGGCACCCCTATGGCAAATATGCACTGTGGCATTAGTACTTGCTCTGTTTTAAATATGCTTAAAACCTACCGAAGAATTAACCCTGTTGAAATCCAATGGTATCAAGGAGCTTACCAGTTTCTACCAATGATGCATTACAGCAACACTGCAATGCAGTGTCCAGCAATCTCCAGCACATCATTGGTAGAAATTAAGGGATATTTACTTACGTCGGATTTTGGCTCTTTTACTACCTCTTTTTAGCTAGGCTCAAGGTGCGTGACACCTTGCAGGCAGGGAAGTCATAAAGCACCATTTTTTCCAAAAAAATTTTTTAACAAGTATTTTTATGTGAGATGCAGAACACTCAGCTCAACAGATGCTGCCATCTAAGAGCTGGCAATGTCCTGGCTATGCTCTGCCCTTCCAAAGCTTCACAGCAGCTGCAGTTCTCTGTTGGCTGCTTCTTAAGATGTTATGGGTCTCAAGATCTGCGTTCCACACATTGCCCACCCTGTCACAGCCCCTTCCACGGTGCCTTTGCGAGGTCCGTCAGCAACGTCCAGTCTCCCTTCCAAGGTGAGAACCCAGAGTATTCCAACTCAGCTTGTTCAGGCAAGGCATTAGCTCAGTGGTGTCATTCAAATGATTTAGGAACAGGAACTCACTTTTGATTGGCACTTGTCGGGAACTCGGAACCAGCCACGGAGCCCATTAGGATCCGGAACGCCCGTTCTGGTCCGTTCCCCCTGAATGACATCACTGCATTAGCTCAACCTAGATCGGGGCTCTCCAAACCCCAAATTGGTCCTCTGGAAGATTTTTATCCGGCCCTTGGCAGGTGGTGGGGCTGAACCACAGCAACCTGCTGAGGGGGGATAAACACAGTACAACCTCAGTATCCGCTGGGGTTCTGTTCCAGACCCCCCCCCCCATGGATACCAGGGTCACCATTTTAATGCACTTGGATATTATGTGACCTTCATGCCGAAATGTTTGGAGATCTCTGCTCTAGTGGTTCTCAAGCCTTTTGGCACTGGGACCCATTTTTTAGAATGGCACTCCTGTCAGGACCCACCAGAAGTGATGTCATTAACCTGGAATTGATGTGACATCTGGAAGTGAAGTGACCGGAAGTGAAGTGACATCATCAAGCAGGACATGTGGTCATTGTGACATACTCAAATGACACTCCTGGAAGGAAAACTGCCATTCTTGGACTGCAGCAATTGCATAACCATGAAACATCCCACACAGAAAGCACGATTAGACTAAAATATTAGGTAAAAGAACTGAAGTAAAAATATTTTTTAAAAAAACTCACTTGAAAATACAAACGGTTAACACTCACACAAAAGGTATATAGCAAGAGTAAGTTTTGCTGCTTCCAAGACGGCTGTATTTTCCAGCATTCCGCAAGCCACCAAGAGGGTCCCAGTTTGAGAAACATTGCTCCAGATGCTGGAGCAGTTTGAGAAACATTGACGCTGTGCTACAGTGCTGGTTGGGCTACGGGAATGCCTCCTGGGCCACTGGGGGTTGCTGGTGGCCAGGAGGGGACACCATCCCATGACCCCTGGGGGCAGTCTGGAAGGGCCAGGCTCCCGGGAATCGTGATACCACCCCTCCAGCTCACACCTCCTCTATCAATGTATTTGTTGTCGGAAAATTGCAACAACTCTGGACAAACATCATACACTTAAAGGGTGTGTTTTGAGTACATTTTGTTTTTTGCTTTTGTTAGCAATACATAAAAGCACAGAACACCGCCTTTTTTGGAGTTAAGATATCTAGTTAAACACAGAACACCGCATTTTGGGGTAAGATACAAGTCATTCTAGTCACGAGACTCAGAATTTGAAAGGATTCCTCTATCTGCATATGTCAGACAGAAGTAGGAAAAAATAATGGAGAGATGGTTCAGTGAATTATGTCTGGCTTGCAAGAAGATATGAGTCTACAGCCTTCAAAAATCAGCATATTTGTCAGAGGAACAATATCTTCAGATCTGCAGAATAGTTGATATTTTGTGCATTATTTATTTAGAATAGTCATATACAATTTTCCAACAAAGAAGTTCACAGAGCAGTTTACATAACAAAAGAATAGCACAGGGATAAAAAATATGGGTCCCTGTCCTGAAGGGGCATGCCTCAAACCAGAAATGGCTCTTCATTCATCCAAAATTGTTGCTAAAGCCATCCTGATTAGGGCTGCCATGCACATGGAGCAGAAAATTAACTTTCTCCTTGTCCTGTTTTCCTTCCGACAATAGTGGTTATTTGTCCCCAAAGAGGATACTTTCAGACAATAGGTGCTTGTAGTGGTGGTGGTGGGAAATTCTTGCTTGGAAACAGAGCAAAGAATTTAACTTCTCTAGCTGCATCCTGGCATTCCAATCAGGTTATTACATTTTTACTTACCTCCTGGGGCTGCCTATGGGTCTCCTTGGCAGTTGTGGACTTGGCCAATTCTCTACCCCACAAATCCCCACCCCCTGCGCTGCCCCGACCCCACCACGAGCATCCGCAAACGCTCTCTTTTGGAGCGATACACATACAGGGGTCGACGGGAGGGCCAAACACTGCTCGCCACTCGCAGCGCTACCCATCTACACGCTGCCCCCTCCCCTCCACTGATGTGGTGCCTGGGGGCACTTGTCCCAACACAAATATAGGTAGGACTGCCACTGATCCTTGGACATATGTCACCATTTTTGGAATGGGGATAGGGGGATAGGATCCACTGCACACCGTTGCCATTAGTTCCACCCCTTCCACCTCTATCCTGCCCCCAGGTCCTCCCCTCCTAGTTACTTCCACATCTACCCCTACCCTCCACCACTGCCTTACCAGCTCCAGCAGTTGAGGAGGAGTCTGGTGATGGAGCTGTGGCACTGTTGCCTCTCGTTGCAGCATCCAAAAGATGGCTGCCAATGGCTATTGTAACTCGCTTCACTGGCAGGATTCCTTTCCAGGATTGGGCTCTTTGTCAACCTTGGACATGTCAGTAAATGAATGGGTGTGTTTGGAGCAATGGTACAAGACAGTATCTCCAGGAATTTGAAAGCCAAACCTATGCATCAGCCAAACCTATGCACCAGTTAACAAAAGATAAGCTTACTCCCCATAAATGGAAACCAAAGGTACATTTAGGTACACCCTTCTCATTCCATGTGCCCCTTTTCATCTGAAATATTTCCCACCAGGGTGGCCTTCCTCTTCCTGAAATAGCATGCAAGCAAAGATGTATACACGATGCATTTGTAAAATTGCAGCCTGCTTCCCACATTGGCCGTAGCCCCTGCATTGGCATTGCAGACATGAAGGCAATGCCTTCTACAAAGTTGACAGGTGGGTTGGTCGTGACCTGGAAACTGAAACTGACAAGCTTATCGCTGACAAGGAAAATGCATTGAGCTATGGAAAGCAAAACTGAGCCACACTGTGTGTTTACTTGCAAATAAATGAACGCAATAAATGGGATCTTGATCTGCTGAAAGGAGCAGGTCGGGAGAAATCGAAGACCACCAGAATGGTCCCGATCCAATGAACCAAGGCCCCCAAAAAGCATTCAATAAGAAAGTCCATCCCTCCAAACGTATTGGGCCCTATGGAAAGCAAAACTAAGCTACATGTTTGCATTTAATCGTGAGTAAGCAGAAATGGCTTGGCTCACGTTGAAGGTCAGGCAAATGTGAATGCAAGGACACCAGATCTGATGAATATGGAGCTCAACAAATATTCCAGAAGGCAGTCCTCAACCCCATAATACAGTAAAAAGGACTAAAAACAGAGGCTTCAGCTGGTAAGGTTAAACTTTTTTTAGTCTTCTAAAGTCAAGTGGGTCCTGATAGTGTGTCTTTTTAAAAAGTGTGTTCTGGTGCTAAAAGGTTTGGAATCACTGCTATTAGATTTTTTCCCAGACTCCTCTTCTCTGCCCCACAATACAGCCTCATTTCCTCTCCTCATAACTCTGGGGTTTAATGCTGCTAAGGAAACTTTGAATCTCGATCTAGCCCAAACACAAAACATATTGGATTTAAAACAGATTTTGTCCGAAATCACACTGAATTGGTTTATGGCGCAATCGTTCTTAGGGTGTAGAACTTTCCAGCTCTGACTAAGCTGTGTCGATGACTGCCCTCCAACTGTAGGCTGCAGTCCATGTCCCCATGGAATGTTTGTTCAGAACTGAATGTTATGTTACCTCATGAATTTTACCTCATGAATGACTGTTACCTCAGAGCTGCATTGCAGGGCCCATGAGAGGGGGTAAAGGGGGTAATTTGTACCTGGGCCTAGGGTCAAAAAGGGGGCCCAGAAGCCAAAGGAGAGGCCTCACAGATGTCCTGGGATCTTCCTATCTCAACCAGACTTGTTGCTCACAAGAGATTGTGGAGGCCTACCACAGGCAGCAGCTTCTGCAAGCCATATGCACTGGGTTGAGGGAGGATGCATATGTAACATTCAACCCAGTGTCTGCAAAGAAACTGGGAAGAAACTAGCCTGCTACAGTATTTCTTTAGCTTGTGGATCTGCTTACCATGAAAGAGTGTGTAGGAGTTCAAGGGCACAGCTGTGGGACTACAGCTGCTGCAGAAGTAAATTTTGATACACACAAGACACTTTCCATTCTCATGTGAGCCTAAATACAATTAAATGAAGTTAATGATTTTCTAGACTGTGTTTAAGGGCACAATTCTAACCAGCTTTCCAGCTTGCCTTTCCAGCTTGCCTTTCCAGCTTTCCAGCTTGCCTTTGCCCTTGCCTTCCGGGGTAAGGGCAAAGGAACAAACATTCCCTTACCTTGAGGAGGCCTCCGTGACTTCTACTCCACTGCAGGATTGGAACAGCTATGGAACATTGGAACAGCTATGTCAGTGCTGGAACATTGGTTAGAACTGAGCCCTAAAAGACTTTAGAGATATAGGAGTGTGTTTCATTTTCCATTTAGCCATATCTAACTGCTGATGCGGTGTGGGCAGGTAGACGTGGGCTCTGTATTGGGAAGTGCAATAGACCAGGGATCCAAAGACTATTCTGCCAGCCCCACACTTTTTGCCCCCTCCCTGCCCCTGTGCACTAGGTAGGGCTGAAAATCTTACTCTCTCTCGCTCTGTGTGTGTGTGTGTGTGTGTGTGTGTGTGTGTGTGTGTGTGTGTGTG
>JAJKFI010000019.1:3896130-3926593 GCA_029204185.1 Lerista edwardsae
GTGTGTGTGTGTGTGTGTGTGTGTGTGTGTGTGTGTGTGTGTGTGTGTGTGAAGTTATTGCAGGCAGGCTATGGAGAGAATTCATTTGGTGGGACAAGGCTGGCCTCCCCATCTCATCTCCCCTTATTTATCAGTTTTATTTAATTATTTATATATTATTTCTAATTACGTATGCAAATAAATTCTTTAATTATTTACCGCCTGCTCTTCTAGACACAATGGCACAATTTCAGTGCTTGCCTCATTCTCAGGAAAGCACTTTCTGCTTGATGATGTCACTTCTGACCATGACATCACTTCCGGATTAATGACATCGCTTCTGGTGGTTCCCAGGCAGATTGTCATTCTACAAAGTGGGTCCAGGTGATAAAAAGTTTGAGAACACTGACAGGCAGTCCAATCCTGAGCTGCTTGGCCACCGCAGGCACAGCGATAGCCAGGAAGCTGCTGGGTTCGCCTTCGGAGAAGAGGACATTCGTAACCTTCACCATGGTGAGGGTGCAGGGCTATTTTGCCGGTGCAAACTAGAGGGCCTCCATGTTGGACTCTGTGGCCCAACATGGAGTTTGGGATCCACTGGAGGAGGCCACTGCCGGTCCCACCCCACCCCCACTCTTCCCCGCATCCAGTTATGCTCTCCTTGCCCACCTGGAATCAGTGCAATGCCAGAGGCCTATGCATTTCCTGGCCACCATTACTGCATTGCCATCTCCGGGCTATGGGCTCTTGCGCTGTGGGCGATAAGATCTTACTGCCCGCACTGGCATGCCTTACCATGGGCGCTGGTGAGTTCAGGATTGGGCCCTTAGAGTTTGTATTGCCACCATGGTTGTCAGACCAGCCTTATGAGCCTTTTATGACAATGGGAATAGTGTACCACTGGTATAAAAGGCCCTGCAGTGTGGCTTGCATGGTTTCACGAATGTGCTTTACGGCATGTTTGTGACACTTAGCTGGCAGTATGCACGTACCAACAGCAATTTGGGCCTTAGGATTGGGCTTTATGTTTAGCAGTGGTACCCTTTCTCTTGTAAATCAGCACAATGAATTCTGAGAACACAGCAGAATTGGCAGCCATGCAAAAATTATGTACATGAAGCTCCATATACAAAACAAAGCTAAAAAAAACTCCTTTCCATGAGTTATTGAAATTAAAAGCATTCAAAAACATGCCTAACTCTTGGAACTTTAACTAATTAGAGCAAATCTCCTGCAGTATGTGTGAAACATTTTATGCTTATGTAAGAGTACAGCTAATTACCCAGTCTTATGACCAATTTTCATGGTTAAATACTAGTGGTAATGACATTATCTCTTAAAGCAGTGTTTCTCAAACTGTGGGTGGAAAACCAGTTGGTGGGTCACAACCTGATGTCTTGTGGCTCCTGGAAAACTGGGAGTAGCTATCTTAGAAGCTGCAGACCTTACACTTGCTATATTCCTCTTGTGAGAGTTAACAGTTTGAATTTTCAAGTGAGGATTTTTTTAAATTTTGTTTTTAGTTCAGTGCTTTTACATCTTGTCCTAATCATGCTTTCTGTCGGGGATGTTTCGTAACTGTGCAACTGCTGCAGTCCAAGAATATCAGTTTTAACTCCAGGAGTTTCATTTTATTATGTCACAATGACAGCACTTCCTGCTTGATGATGGCATCCACCTATGACATCACTTCCAGGTTATTGACATCACGTCCTGACGTGGGTACTGACATGAATGCCATTCTAAAAAGTGGGTACCAATCTAAAAAGTTTGAGAACCAATGCCTTAAAAGCAGCATTGAATATTGCCAGGGTCCAGTTCAGGAAAACAACATTATCTTTTATAACTCACTGGGTCCAGTTACCAATATTTAAATGTTAGCCATTTTTTTCCTTTTTTTAACAAAATATTTTCTAAATTTTGACACAGTTTAAAGTGTGACAAAAGGAAGGTTTTTAAAAGCTATAACGCCTTCTGGTTGGTATAAGAGAGTGAAAACAAATTTTGAAGATAAAATGGAGATCAGTTGAACAAAATGGACCTTACTGTGATCCAGCAAAGGTATTCTCTTATGCCGATTCCAAATTTCAACATAGGAAGCTGAACAGAAAAGTAAGCTTTAGAGTGTGTGCATGTGTGCAGTTATGCATATACATGGTCAAATATCCAAAAATTACGGTAAAATCTTGATGCGGTCCAATAAGTGACTTCCAACTTTATCCAAAATTCCTAGCTATTTGTCATTACATGCTGATGCAACATTCAATTATTTATTCAATTATTTTGGTATGCTCAGGCTGAAAGCTTTAACTGGCAGATTAAGCAACTAAAATGTTAGTTAATTGGTAGAGGTAACTTAAACTGTGTGGTACACATTAATGGCACACCTATGTGTTAATCTACTTTGATTCGGGAGTTGCAGCAACATAGAAAAATACTAATAAGTTTCATTCTAGCAATTAGAGATCTTTGTAATTATTATTCTGTAAATGATCAAGCATTTCTGTCAGTAAATTGACACTGAGAGTTCGAGCCCCTATACCGAGGTTCTGCTGCTAGGCAAATGTATTTAAACTGATTACGGGTGCAGTCCTAACCAACTTGCCAGAACCGGGGCAAGGGCAATGCAACTCTGAAGGGAACAAACATGTCCTTACCTTGAAGAGGCCTCCATGACTGTCCCCCAAGTGCAGGATGCAGCACGGGCCCCAATTGGCGCAGCTATGTCAGTGCTGGAGAGCACTGATTAGGATTGTGCCTAAGCCCTTACCATTGGTGCTGGTATCGCAAGAGTGCCGTAAAGCACTTCTAGTACTGACGGTAAGGGCTTATTGCTGGTGCTGAGCTGGTGCCAGGATCCAGCACCAGTAGGATCCGGCATGCAGCCAGCCGGCCAGCAGTAAGTTCCACCGCCCCCTCCAGTGTTCTCTTTTGGGATGGGAGGAGGGCATGGAGAGAGCAGAACTGCTGGGGGAGGGGCAGAGCAGGGGCGGGACCAACAGTGGGGGGACTGGATGGGGGGGGTAGAGCAGGGGTGGGATTGATGGTGGCCTCCACTGCTGGATCCTTTCCTCCATTTTGTGCCACACACCCCAACACGAAGGTCCTCAAATCTGCACCGGCAAAATAGCTGGCACTATCCTATAAAGGATCAGCACCCTTATCCGGGGGAAGGGGACAAATGTCCGGCAAATGGGGGCAAATGTCTCCTTCTCCTGAGGCATCTCCTATGGCTGCCTTGTATATACATATCCATGGGAACTGATAAATTTCACAGCTTCATTTTTCCTCCAAACAATAGCTGCTGCATTGTGGTCATAACCCCATCCACACTTCCCACACAATTCCAGTCCTCAAAAACAGTGTTGCTTATATTTGTTGCACACTCCATATGTGCCTGATTTTTTTTTGTTTTACTTTATTCAGCAGGGCAAAGTTTGATTATTTACAATATAATATAATGGGTATGAGGGTGGAGGGATTGAGATAGACATCAATACAGTTTGGATCATGAAGCATTCAGCTAAGATTAAGAATTTGCCAACAGAAATATCTGGGATACATTATTCCATAAATGACCACGTGTTGACCTTGTGAATGGAAACCATAAGTTGCCAATGACTCCATTCAAATGATGAGAACTTTAGTGTTGCCAGCCTGCCTGCCCCATTGATGTCAGAAAAGAGTCTCAGTAACATGAATGATATTTACCAGGAAGAAATGCTTACATGCACTGAGCAAGATTCCACTAAAAGTTCAGTCTTAAAAGAAATCACAATGTAATGTGCCTTAACAAGAGCAAGGATTTCAATCTCTTGAAATCCCTTGTAATGTTCACAAAACTAAATTTGACAAAATCATTCTGCAAACAATAAGAGCTCAATTAAATCACAGATTGTATGTAGTGTAACAACAAAATTGGCCTCAGTAGATCATCGCCCACCACACCATAAAAACTCATTAACTAGATCAGCCATCCTGACACATTATAGAATTAGATCCATATAAATTAAACCTGTTGCCCCCCCCCCCCCCGGCCTCCTCAATCCAGATCTATACAGTAGATCTTTCCTTCAACATGCAGCTACGTGTTCTGGATGACAGATCCCAGGCCTTTTGCAATGTGTCACTGAATTTTGGACACAACCAAAGAAGGGGTAAAAAGACAAGCAAATTTATTGTTGCTTGAATAGTACAGGGAAAGCCAATTTGCCTGGTGTCAAATGTGATATTAAATAATAGTACTCCAAAAGAGTTGGGCAATGAATACTGTAAGCATTCACTTGTTGTAACAGTCCTGTTCAGATGTTTGTTTGAATTTGCACACACAGCCACTGGCTTTCGCCATGTGCATATTCAGCCAATGATGTGAAACAGCCTACACTCATGCAAATGGTCAGTGCAGGGGATCCAATTTCATGTTCAAGAATTTTTGTATAGGATCTTGATGGATCAGAACCTATGGGCGCAATCCTAACTTGGAGTTAGGCCACTACAGTTGGCTAGCAAAGTTTGGCCGGCACAAAGGTAAAGTATGTTTGGACCACTCTCAGAGTCAGAGAGGCCAGAACACAGATGTGCACCATCCTCCTAACTCAGAGGGTGGTCCAACCGTGCTTTGTGGTGTCCCTTGTGCTGGCCAAACTTTGCTGGTTTAACTGTGCCAGCCCGGTTAGGATTGCGCCCTATATGTGTACAGTAGAACCTACACATTTATAAATATATAGGGCTAAGCAAGTATATTGGCTAAACTCACGAATAGACTGGGCTACAAGCAGGATGTTACTTCACTCTGTTCATATACTGTATCCAAACGGTGTTAAGTGACATTGATTTATTATGCCACAACACAAACAACTCAGCAGTGTTAATAATATAGTTATTTTATATTTCCTCTGACGGTCTGACTGTCAAAGTCTGACTGTCATTGTTTAGACAAAGAGTAGTTTCATTGGCTTGGTCAAGAAAAGAAATCCTGTCTGTATCTTCAGAAACCTATTATTTATTCTGAGAGTACTGTTTTGTAGTGGTAGAAACAAAGAATATGAACATTTCATCATGCCAGTCGTTTTCATTTGATCAGGGATGATGCCAAGCATGTCTGAATTCCACTTTTAGTGAAAGTTGCGATGGCAGAAAACACTTTAAGCCAGAGGTTCCTAAATTTACCATGGTCATGGCACCCTTCTTTCACAGTGGCCTCTCCTGGATGCCACCATCTTGGCTCACCCAAAATCTTGCACAATTCTCTCAAGATCACACACTATCTAAGATGGTAGAGCCCAGAACAGCCAAGAAGAAGAGGCTACTGGGTATATCCTGCAGTGCCCCTGTGAGTTCACCATGGCTTCTTCAGGAGCCACAGTCCACTGTATGGGAACCACTGCCTTAAGCTCTGGGAGAATGTCTGTGGAAAATCCTCAGTGCTAGAATTTGTCGTGTACATTGCAAATACAGGTGTGCCCTGGTATCCAATTATCCATGGTTTCAGTTATCCACAAATACCATGGATACTGGGACGCCTATTAAAAAGTTTTTTTTTAAGTTAGGGGAACATTAAACAAATCTTTTTTTACCTTGTGGCAGCAAAACCATTGATGTTCCCCTATCTTTAAAAAGGCACTCCCAGTATCCACAGTTTCAGGTATCAATGGGGTGGGGTCCTCAGCGGAACCCTAGGGGATACAGAGGCATGCCTGTATGTCCTTGCATTATGCTCTCTTTGGCTTCCCAGAACCAGAGAGTAACACCTGCAGAATGGAAAGGCAGAAGAATGTAATAGCAACTACTCTCAAGCAAGCGCATGAAAGGTGGCAGTGTAACCTTCCTACCACAACAGCCTATTTTATCTTTCACAATAATGCCGTGCAATCCAATGCAGTTTACTCAGAAGACCCACAATGTTTACAGGCAAGTGTTCATACAATTGTCCTGCTAATCTTATAAGAAGCATCGGATACAACCCACAGTTAGTCTCATCTAAGCACCTAGTAAGACTAACAGCATTTACTAAGCACTCGAGTACCATTAATTTCAGTGATGCTAAGTGGGTCTGCCATTGGAAACAGCAGAATGATGTCTCCTCCTTTCTGGTCCAAGTAGACATGATTCAGGAGGTTCATGGTCACAATCAGTGGTGGGATTCAAATAAATTAACAACCAGTTCTATGACGTCATAGCCAGAGCAAAAAAAAAACCGAAGCCAGCGGAGGTAAGCGAGTGGGCGGGGCCCGGCCATTTAACAACCGGTTCTATAGAACCTGGGCGAACCCCCTGAATCCCACCACTGGTCACAATGTTGTTTCAGCTTTGTACACAAACATTTGTATGGTGCTGGTGAAGGAAAATTAAATCCCAACTTTTGAGATCTGAATTGCCCTGTTCGCTATTTGCCCCCAATGGGGAAAAACGGGTGCCATATAGTTTCCCCTGCAGGGCTGACAGCAGCTGGGAGAGGTGAAAGCATATAGTTTGGAGGAGGAAAATTGAAAGCCAGAGTTACAAATGTCACAATCCTGATCTGAATAGTCCCTATGTATCCATGGGGAGAAAAAACAAAAAAAGCAGTGGTGGCGGGTGGGAGAAACTTCTGCCCATGTCTTGTCTGGTTTGGCCCTCTTTTCTATACTAATAACAAGACAACATTTATACTCTGCTGTCATTTCACTGTGAATCTCATTGATCCTGTCAATGAAGTAGAGCAGAGGTGGAGGGACTGGCACCCACCATGTTGCCTTAATAAACATCAGAAGGAAAAGAAGTTTAGACACTTCCATGGCTTGAGCAACAGCCATCAACCATTGCACTGTGTAACACACACACACACAAAATGTTTGTATTGAATTTTTAATGTTTCTTATACAATTTAGGGCACAATCCTAACCAACTTTCCAGCACTGGGGTAAGGGCAATATAGCTCCAAGGTAAAGGGAACAAATCTTCTCTTACCTTGAAGGAGGCCTCTGTGACTACTACTCCACCGCAGAATGCAGAACATGCCCTACTGGCACAGCTATGTCAGTGCTGGAAAGTACTTGTTGGCTAGGATTGCGCCCTCAGAGATGCTGATTCCAATTTTATATAAAATCATTTTTCTTTAGTTATCTGAAATGTTTTTTGTATCTATCCTATTGCCTAATGCAGTGGTTCCCAAACTTTTTTGACTGATGGCCCCCTTGACCTACTGGGCCATAGGCCACAGCTCCCCATCAGAGCCACAATCCTATACATTGTATAGGGAAGTGGGTTTTTTGTGAGGATTCCGCATCTCCTCTGACTTGTTTCCTTCTGCGGCTCCTCTGGGAGTCGTGGTTCAGTCTGGGAACCACTGGCCTAATGCATGTCATCTAACTGCCTAGCATAAATTGTGGCTAAACTATTGATGCTCTGCCAACAATAGCATCAAATTTTGAAATCCTCAAACCCAAATTTATAAACATGGAAATATTCAGATAAACACTAAATTGTTCAAATTTTGTTACACTGTGTTATGTGTAGTTCCAATCTTAGGCTGCAAGTCTAGGGTCAGGAAGCAAGCCCTATTTAACTGAATACGGCTTGCTTAAAGGCAAACATCCTTAGAATTCTATCTGTAGCCATGGTCCAACATTCTCTGAATTTCACACTATAGTATAAACATTAACTGCTCTTGTATGCCATATGGCCATTGAACTTTATGCTACCTCCAAAACTGACAAAATGAAATTAATTTGCCTTTCCACTTATATGTTAAAACAAGTTTTAAATTCAGCATTTATGTGCTATATTTGTTTCCCCGTTCACCTCCACATCTTACGGTTTAAAAAGGAGTGGTTTGCTTGTTAGAAAATATTGAGAAAATATGCCACAATGTTTGTACAAGTATTGAAATATTTCATGTTCTCAATGATATCAGCAAGATAATTTGTAGAATCAGGGGCTGTAGTTAATAAAGCGGGGAAGGAAAAGTTGTCTAGCTGGAAAGTGGAAATAAAACAAAAGCCACTATTACACAAGTAATATCTTACATCCCCTTTTCATTGTAAAAATACAATAGAATTTAATTTAAAATCCCCTTACTGCCTTTATGCTGAAACTCTGGCCTGATATGTTAAATATTTTAAACCTGGAACAGGGTTTCTGAAGACAAGATTAAGGTGAAGAAGTATAGGAACAGAAAAGGACCAGCAGGCAGAAAAATGTGATATAACTGTTACAATTTCCTCATAGATAGTCATTCCTCATACAAGCATGGAAAACTGTGCCCCAACAAATGAGTATTGCCAGGTTTATATCCCTTATAGCACAATCCTACGCCTGTCTAGTCAGAAGTAAATTCCATTGACTTCAATGGGATTTTTTTCCCGGGTAAATTAAAGATTTCAGCCTTATTCTCTGCAATCTCCACAACACTTTACTAAATTACAGTAACACTAAACTGAGCACAGGCTATGGCAGAATTAAACAACAGCTTCTAAAACAAATTTCTCTACTTGAACAATCCCTGTCTCGTTTAGTCAAAGCAGCTACCTAAAACTCTGATTCACCATGACCCTTAGTACTTGCAACTGATAACTTTTTCATAGTATCCGCAACAGATACTATTGAGGAATATGAGGAAGGAATGCTTCTGAAATTCTCATCTGAATTTCATCCCTAATTTGGAATTTCTAATGTTCTTGTTTTGTTTCCAGCATCAAATAGCTGAATTAGGAATTGTTCACTGTTTCTTTTTGAAGTCCATGTTTTTTATGTCCATATTTATACAGTGTGCCACAGCTTTCGGTTCCTTTATTTCATTCATAGTTTTCCTGCGTTCAACATTAAAACTGCATATCCATATTGATGCATCATAAGACTTGTCTTGATGTTTGCCTCAAGAGCCTTTGTGCCTCTTTACAATTGACAAGGGTGTACCCGCACCTTTGGAAACGACCACACAAAAGAACATGGATGCGGTCTTAGTACAGTCACATAAAGACTGCTTTTTGGAAGTGTTTTATCAGTGAAACCAAGAGCCGTGCCAAACTGTATATTCAGAATTTGTTTTTAGAAATTATCCTAGTTAAAACAGAACTGAACTGAAAACCGAACAGAATAACCATCAGAAAAATAAAGCAATGAACAGGAGGAAGGAAATGAATCTGCTTATCTTTAGAATGCACAAGAAAGTACTGTGCAGACATTTCTCCACCACACACACTGTGCCAGTCCAGCCCATCCAACACTGGACTTCATATATGCATAGAAGCAACGCACATAGGCTCCTCTTCTTGCAAACTATACACTACAAAAGCAAGGTGTAAGAACTGTGTGAATAAGGTTGACATGTACAGGTACTGGAAGTAAACCTGTATGAAGACTACAAACACAGACTAGATACAGGACGTAGACCACTGCATGGAGACCTATATGCAAATATGAAGTTCAATGCACAAATAAAGGGATTGGGAAGGCACATAATAGTCAGTATGCTCCCAATCAAATTATATGGGTGGTGAAGGACATTTGACAGGGTGTGAGAAATAACTAAAAAAAACAAGACAATTACTAAATAGATTTACTGGACCCTTGAAGATGAGTAAAAAGCAATACAAGGAAGAGGAAGAAAAACAGTAAAGTTTTCAAATTCTTGTCCTTTTAAAATAACTTAAACTTATAAGCCACACAGGGTGATAAATTGTTTATGAGAATTGTTTTAAACTGACAATGACCCTTAAATGACAAATTTATAACGAAAGTGTGTCCACCATAATTTCAACATGCAGTTCAAAATGTCTACCATTTGTGTTCTGCAAACAACATTGGATTTATATTTCGTCCTTTAGCAGGGAAAAGAAACTAACACAACACAAATGCAAGAAAACTCCAATCTTCCCAGCTGCTCAACAAACGTATTTTAAATATGAACTTTAAAAAAAAAAAAAAAACCAAAAAGAAAATTTTTTAGAAATGTGAATTCCCTTTGATACTTTTTTGATCCCCAACTTTAGCATATTACCCATGGTGCATAGTTACTTTTGACATTTATATAAACGTGAAAAGAAGGCAAGTTGGACATGAAACCCATTTATTCTGAATCTAAAGTTCATCAGCGTTTTGGTTACATTGACACATAGAAGGTGAATTTAAATTCAACCTGAGGTTTCTTCTTTTATCATTTGGAATCAATGACCTTTCTAGTATACAGTATTGGATTAAGACTGTACTCGAAAGTCTTTGGATGCTAACAGGGGAAGCATCAACAAAAAGTAAATAAAAGATACAATTTTGTGTTGTATTCATAGTTACCACATAAAACTTAGTAAGCTTTCACAGCCTCAGGATGTCAATGTCCCTGGTTCTGCCACACATACTAACAAGTAACTGTTGATATAGGACGGATCCTAGCAGGTTCGGTGTGAATCTGTTTTTACCTAAACCAGAGGAAAGGTAACTCGCTGGAGCCCTCAAAGAGGCCAAACCACCACGTATTCAAGCATTAGTAGTCAAATCCACCAAATAAAGATCAGGAAAGCACCAAAGAACTCCGAGTAATGCAAAGAAATGCTATTATTTTATGGTATGTTCAAATAAGATATTCACAGCCTCCTAGAACAACTTCTGGAAATGTCAGACCAATTCAGAAATGTCAGTCCCTTTGAAGGTTCCAGATTGTAACGCAAGAATCAGATTGAACAGCATTTTCCTCAATTTTGACAACAGTTGTTTTTTTTTAATCAGATCAGCTGGAAAGTGCAAGGACAACTGTCCGCTAGTTAGTTTCACTGCGAGCAACAGGATATATATGTGCTCATTTTACCTTAGCAATCTAGCTTGCTTCTTTAGCATAAAGAGTCAAAAAAAGAAAGTAAGGTACGATGAAAAAACACTAGCAACACAAAACAAAATATTTCCAATCGTGCAAAATTTGCTTCACGGGATAAAGCACTTCTTGACACAGTAATGTCCAAAAATTTCTCTCCCCCAGAAGATATAGGATTGAAATTGAAGCCATTCGTATTTTTCTCTTGTTTTTTTTAAGGCTATACAAACACAAAAAAAGAAAGCATCGCAAGAACACGTCATTAGATGTCAGATTCTTCTGGCTTTGGGGCAAGCCCTGGACAAGCAGTTGTGTGGTCCCAATTAACGTGCCTCTTCAGGACGACAACAAAAAGAGAACGAGGGGAGGAAAGTCAATGATCCCAACAATAAAATCCAAAATTGACTTTACAATCACAGGTACAAATCGCTCAGGTTGATAATTGTATTTCTCTTAAAGATCACTGTCATCTAAAACTAATTAGAGCCCAAGGAATTGTCAAGAGTCAACGCAAGGAGTGGCATCAAGAAGGTTTCTCATTCTTCAATTATGGCAGTCTGACTGGGTGGCTGGAATTATTGGCATGTCTGGCCAAGTTCTGAGAGAGGGGAGGAGGGTGTGTTTGTTTGTTTGAATGATTGGATCCTTGTTCCAGGTTGCAAATCAGGCTTCTCCTTGACTTTCCTTTATAGTGGAAAGACTAAGAAGCCAGAAAATGTTGAGTATTTCCATCCCCCCATGAGGTTTCCCCTCTCCAGTTTGAGGTGCACTTTGTCTTCTCTTTCCATAAGGAGCAAGACCCCATTGCTGGCTGCTTCTCTGGTGACATCCTGGTCCCCAGCAAAAGCTGAAATCACTGGATAACCATTTTGCATTAAACTTACCTAAAATGCAAAACAAACACATATTATGAATTGTTTTGTAGGCAAGCGTTTCACAAAGCATTCACAAAACATGGTCAACATTGCACATGGTCAACAAAACATGGCTACAACATGCACCTTTGCAAATGACGTTGCAGTCCAAATGCAAATCTAAACACACACGCACGCACGCACGCACGCACTCACGCATGCAGAGAAGCTGGGGTAGGACAGGTTAGGGAAAGACAACTACTGTAGATCCAAACCTTGATCCTTACCAGATCAAAACAACCTGCCACTTCCTGCCAAACCTAGTTCCGACCCATAGTTCCGAAATGTACCCATAGGTGGTACATTTACATTGTTCTCTATTACTGAAAAACAGCCATAGAGATTGGCATGCAGGCACTGACTCTGAGCAGGGATAGAGAATTGTGTTGGTGGAGGGAAATGAGTGCATCCCATTATGCTATGGCACTGATAAAGGGCATATTAATAAAACATTTGGTATATGCATTCTTTCTTCATCATGGTTCGCTGCTAACGCAGTATCACCAGCCTTTCCATGAACAATGCTGACAGCAAAAATGACACACCACCTCAATGAAGTGTCTCCCATCTCAGTACTCACCTGGATAGTTTGTCTGTTATATACTTTCACAACGTGGAAACTGAAACTATAAATCCCTTTTCTTGGTGCTACAAATATACTGGAAGCCAGGTCAAAATGATTGCCAATATTAACTAATACCTGGAGGAGAAAAAAAGAAAGAACGACATCAGTTTATGCCTTTGTGATGGGAAAGGGAAATGTAGGGAAGCGATAAGGGGATTTGACATCAATTCCCAAGCACTGCAAAACCCACTGGCATATGCTGTCCAATTAAAATGGACCGCAGGGGAAAGGAGTCAGTTTTCCAAGGTGTTTTAAAAGGACTGGCTGAGACAGTGGATTGGTTTACACAGTGGTGCACCCAAAGCCTCTTTGAAAGACTGAAAGGCACATGATGGCAGCCTGTGTCTTCACTGCGCAGGAGAAAACAATATATGAGGCACACAAAATGAAGAGAGAAAAAGAGCCCATTAACCAAGACAGCCAAGGATTTTACATTTTCATGTGACAGTATTGAAGCTAATTGCGTCTCTTGGGGCTTACAATGTTAATGTAAATGTCTCATGTGATGGAATGGGTGAGGGGAAGAGTTAACACTTTAAACAAATCAATTTTTTTTTGTGTGTGCATGTGATTTATATCCCTTTATCTCTTCTGCCTGCCCCATCCTAAATTAGGGACTAATTCACAATTAGGCTTGAACAAATAAGTAGGTTGGATGCATTTTAACCCACAAAGACAGTACCATCTGTATATGGCCTAAGGGGTCAAAAGTGAGTGCAATCACAGATTAGAATAATGGGAAACCATCTCTGGAGCCAAATTATGACTGTTTCCAAGAGCATCTTGCAGAATGAATGAAAAGAGGGAATGGATTATCAGGAAGGGATATGTTCCAATCATTCCAACCTGGCTTTTGACCATCAGGGCAACTCAGAGAGCACTAAAGAAGTGTGAATGAGAACTAGCGGCCCCATACCAGGCCTAGAACTCATGACTGACCAAGAGATTTGTTATTCAGCTGATACTTGCATTATATTGAAACCAAATCCAAATCTTCTGCCTCATAATCTATCTTCTCAGATAAATATTTGCAATGATCTCCTTAGGATCTTACTATTTCAACTGAGGAAATCTAGCAACCGCCTGCTCTCTTTGTACCAAAGCACCCAAAAATGTACTGGTTCAGTGCCATAGACCAGGCAGATCACAAGGGCTTCATCAAGTTTTTTCCCTGTTTTTCACTTGCGGTTTGCATATTCAGAACTACTATCAAACCTCCATATCTGAGGTGTGTCCATGCAAATGAATAGAAAAGCTATGCAGAAGTTATGAAGTCATGAAAGATCATGGATATCCTTCATATGTAAGCTTGCTTCTTCACAACTCATCTAGTCCAGACTCAAACCTTGAATTTCTCAGTACAGAAAGACAAGAAAGGATTTGTAACACCAACACCCTGTTCCTTACCACATTTCTTTAATTACAGCCCAAACCTATGCATATCTACTCAGAAGTCCTATTGTCTTCAATGGGGCCTACTCTCAGAAAAGCATTGTAGGGTTGCAGCTGTAGTTAATCAAACAAGGCATGTGTGTGTCAGTTTTTCATTTTCGACAGCTAACTGGAAAAAAAACTGTTATTAAAAGTTCTAAATAACTGTTATTGTTACTAAAAAGCACACCAAAAACATATGCCAAAACCTAAACTCAAAACTAACATTTCAGAGGGGAGAAACTAAAAAAAAAGAGTCATCTCATCAAGTCAGGGGGATGCTCTCATATACTTTTAACATGGGGAGACAGACAACATGTGTGTCATATGTGTAGTTTTAACAGCTTTCTGGTTTCTTGTTTGAAATGGAGCAAAAAGATTCTACCTGAACAAAAGAAACAATATACCAATTAGTAGAGATGTTTGTTTTTGGTAAGTAAAATAGGGTTATCACCTAATACAATGATCTGAACACAATAGGTTATTACTGAGAAATAAATAATGCCATTTTCAAATGCCACTACAAATAAGTATCAATAGGTTTGCATGTGTGTGTGTGTGTGTGTGTGTGTGTGTGTGTGTGTGTACGCATGCACACACACATTTTTGTTGTAACGATTGAGAAATAGTTCATAAAATGCCATTTTTGACCACAGATTTCAAATTGATGTGTAGACAGAAACATACAATCTGTGTTGAATGGTTCTGAATTAGCTCTTAGTCCAGGATGTTGCATATGTATCCGTGTTCTAAGATTTTTTTAAAAAAAAAAATCAGTGCATCCTTCTCCCTTTTCCACAACTACAACAATAAGGCTGAGTAATCTTAAACCTGCCGAGAGGCTTGTTAAATGGTGAAAGAGGAAAAGCTTAAGCTTGCAGTGCCTTCGACTGTCCCCACTCTGCACTACACCCAAATTCTGCAGATTCCCCTAAGCCGCCTCTTCATAAAATTCCTGTCTGGTTTGTTTCAAGTAGGAGGAAATCCCAGGACTACGATCCTGGAGAAATCAGATTCTTCAGTGTTCTCGGTTACTCTCAGAAAAGCACAGAAGGGGCCAGATTAGGTGTGATGTTGAAATTCTGTGACTGATACGTATTTTTCCCTTTCCAAAACAGGGGATGTATTTGGATTCAGAATGCAGCTGAGGTGGAGGAGGGGGGAGTAGAAAGGCTTAATGCTTTACTGCCTGTACTAATTCTTCATTGTTTTAGTCACCTAAAAACCTGTTTTTAGTCACACAAGGGAGAACACACTGGCACAAATATTGTAGCTTCAAGAAGCATGATTTGGATTGGGCTATGGCAGAAGGATCTAAATTCCCTTTCCTGAACCACAATCCTGATCCAAACTCTCCCTCTTACCCCCATGGCTGCTTGCTGAACAAGTAAAATATGTTGAAAATCCCATTCACGGAATTCCCACATGTAGTTTAGTCCAGGTATCATCTTTGGTTAAGTAAGCTACAGTGACTGAAAAGTACTTTGGGATCATCAGTGTTAATAGTTGGCTGCTACAGGGATATTCATTGGTGCAGAAGAGCATGGTATCTAAAGCAAGAAGGAGAAGAATGACCACAAGGACTACTAAAATGCTGGCTAGGCATTGAGAAGGCGAACCACCATTGAAATAGATGAATATGTAGTGGAAAGAATGGACTAGCAATGGGGAAAAGAAAGCCAACTGGAGGTAAAATAGGAAGTGAGAGTGGAGGGGGACTGTGAGACAGGTGCTGTGGGGAGCAAGGCCAGGGATTGAAGAGAGAGAGGTGAATGGAGTTGGAAAGGGGAGACTGACTGGTGTAGGGGGAGGAGCTTAAGAAAATAGGGTTAGGTGAATAGATAGATGGCGCAGAGAAAAGAGGTGTTTGTTTATTTATTTATAACTTTTCTATCCTGCCTAGCTCCATTTAAGCGTCAGTAGGGGAATAGTGTGTTGGGGGAATGGGTAAGGGGAAATTAGTTAAGAGGAAGAAAGGGCAGGAAGCCGCCAGGTAAGAAAAGACTCGCTCCAAAGCGGAAGAGGAGAGGAGGCGCCCGGAAGAAGGCGGTTAGCGCATGCGAAGACGGAGCCTCGTTGCGTGAAGGGGGGGGGAGAAAAAAACTGTTTCTCACCGCTAGGGGGAGCAAAACAGGAGTCACTATGGGCGGGAGTGATGGGTTTACCTGCTCAAAAGGTGCACTAAAGGAAGGCGGGGAAGTGGGAGGGGTCTGCAGTGTGGCTGCGCGGGGTGGGGGGGGGGGCGTGTGGCGCTAGTTCACCTGGTCGAAGTAGATGGTCATGGTGCGGTTGCTCATCTCGGACGGCTCGTGGTTGGTGCTGCGCGTGGCCGAGAACGCCACCTTGGCGCTGCCCGAGCGCACGGAGATGCCGAGCGAGGAGGTGATGGCGCCGTCGGCGGACGGGCTGGAGTCGCACACCACCAGGCACTTGCCCTCCAGCACAATGGGCTCGGTGTCGTTCTGCACGACCCCCGCCGGGCTCCCGGCGGGCAGGAGGAAGAGGAGGGTGGCCAGCGTCGCCGCCAGGCAGGAGGAGCCGCCCGCGGGCTCCGCCAGCGCCCCCCGCCGCCACCACAGCCGCCGCGCGGGCATCTCGCTGCAGGGCCCGCCACCAGCCGCCGAGTCCAGAGGGGGCGGCGGGAGGGCGACGTTTCCCGGGCGCTGCCTCTCGGCTTCGGCGGGCAGGAGGTCAGGCGTCGGCTCGGCTGGAGCGGGAAAACGGGAGCGTGGCCGTCGGGGCCGCCGGTCTCGCGCGTCTTCCCGAAGGGCGGCCTCACTGGGCGGCGGGAGGCGCGCTGCAGCGGCAACCTGCGGGAGCAAAGGAAAAGAGTCGGTCAGAGGGAGGACGACGACGCCCAGCGCCCAGCACGCTCGCCCGCCTCCTGCCAGACCCCGGGAGGCCCACCCGTGGGGCAAGGGGCGAAGACCGGGACGGCGCTTGCCCGGCCCTCCGCTCCCCACTTGGGCTGCAGCGCGATTCGCGAGCAGCCTTCGCCGTCGTAGAAGGTCGGGTCGAGGGAGCGAGTGTCGCCCCCCCCCAATAAAGGAGCGTCTCGTTTACCGTGTCGCACGTCCTGTTCCCGCAACAAAAGGAACTCAGGAGACCGTCTACGCACCCCCAGTTTGCAAAGTGCAATGCACGAAACAAGCTTCGCTTTCGAACCCGAATAAAAGTGCGAACTCCGTGTTCCCCGATTTTCCCGAAGCGGGCACGTTTTGAAGCACGAGGACCATGTGGCCACTGTGCTGGGAGCAAGCCCCGCAGTGCAAACGGCTCCCAAAAACACATGCAGGAAATTCTTCCCCAATCAAAGTAGAAGGAAAAGATACTTCGGGGGGTTCCCCAACATCCCCCCCCACCCCCCGCGCTAAGCCCGACTGCAAGCAAATGCTTCCACACGGGACAGAAACCCCGACCTCCTCGACTGGACTCTTGTTTCCCATTCACACCTTCGAAAGCTCTGACTGTTATTAAACCACCCACGTTTCTCTTGTTGCCCCAAAGCGCTTGAAGCGGTCACCGGCGATCTTCGTCTCTATCTAGACGCGACCAGGAGATCTCGCGCCGCAATCCGCCCGCTCCCGCAAGCTCAGGTCTCTGCCGGATTTACTACGGCTGGTCGTAACCGAAGAAAAGACCCTCAGACGGCCAAGCAAAGGGGCATTCCCTGACAGCCCCGCCTTCGAGCATTCCGGGCGTCTCCCACTTTCCTCCCTGAATTGCCTTCTACTGCGAAACTCCTCGCCAACTTCGACTTTCCCCTTCATCCACAGCTGCGATCTGCGGCAGCCTTGCCTACGCCCGGCGAATCCCTGAGATTCCGCCCGCTAAGGTCTGGACATTCTCTCCAAAAGCGGACGCAACTTCTAGTATGCGCCCCCCTCTCCGATTCAAACCCCCCAACAAAATGCACCCCCGCGTCACCAGCATCCTCGCCTTCCCCGTCCCACTGTTAGTTTCCCCAGCTCGATTTGGAAAAGGGTCGGAATGCACCAGAGGGGCAGAATGGGGCGGAGAAGCGCGTCGGCTACCTGGCGGGTCCATGGTGGAAGAGAGTCGGGCTTGTTCAGGATGCCGTCCGCGAAGAGGTATTGCTTGGAGAAAATGAGCTGAGACTGGGCTGGCAGGAAGGAGAAGAAACAGGATTCGCCTCATTCTCTCCCGCCCCTTGCCAATAATCCCCCCCGCCGTGGTGCCCCCCGCTTAGACACATTCACACCCGTCACTGCTTCTCACACCAGATGAACTCCAGCAAGAGTCTCAACTCCCCTCCGCACGCGCACTCAGATCACACACACACACACACACTCCTCCGGTACTGCTCTGGACAATCAGGCGCGAGCGCGCAATCCCCCTGTAGGAATGTCTTCCTCTTGACAGTTTCTCTTTGACAGCACCCCCCTCCCTTTCACGGCTCTTTGAAGCCCGATCACGGGCTGAACTTCACTGGACGCGGAACAAAAGCAGGGAACGGTAGAACAGACCTGTTTAAAAAAAAAAAAAAAAAAGCACAATCTTCCTCACGTTATTAGAACACACGCTTTGGAGACCTGAGAGATCTGGATCGGTTCTTCTGTCACCTCGTCCTCCTCCCTCGCTGCCCCCTCCTGCTCGCGTTCCACAGTTAAATGATCAAAATCAATACCGGGGAAAAAAATAAGAATAATAAATAATATCAGCGTCAGGGCTGGAAACGGGCCATCGCTGATCCCCGGGCACGGAAGTTCTGTTTCTGCTCCGGGCAAAATGCAGGCAGGTGCGGAAGTGGGGAGTTGGAGGGTCTGTCCCTTTAAAACATCAAAGCACAGGGATTGGGACAAAGGCCTTAATTACTTCTGCTCCTGTGTCCTCTTTTTCCTAGGGATGTCCTTTCAAGCTACTTCGGGCATTGGGGCAAGGAGGTTTGAGCGGGGGTGGGGTGGGAGAGGGAGAGTAGGGATGAAACGAGAACCATTTCAACTCCAAAAGTTGTATGAGATCGCCACCTAGCGGTCGATGCAGACTTGCCGACATCCTGTTTTCATGAGAGAATTCGAAATGAAAGGGATGAAGGGACCCAGGCGGACGTGGGCGGATTGTTTGGGTTTAGTTAGAGAAAGCGCATCGGCAGTGGGATTCCCGGAGAGAACGGGAGAAAGATGAACTTTCAATTAAGTCTGCGCCTCCTCCCTCCCCTCCGCCAAAGGACAATCAAGGGAATCCTGCGTTCGCAGATCTGACTGCTCTATCCAGCCCAACGCTACCGCGATGATCTAGGGTGCAATCCAGGTTATCAGCTCTTATTTTCGGCTGCGAAAGATACATTTTCACCGCTCAGCTAGTGCAGCTGCGGCTGAGCCCAGGAGTTCATGCCCGAAAACTAGACAAAGGAGATCGTGCCAGAAAAATCCCTTTATCTTACAATTAAGTTCATTTCGCCTCTTTTTTTTTTTTTTAATCGAAAAATTGCCCTATTTCTTGGCGGAATCCACGAGTAAAACCACGAGTTCTTATCATTTCAGTTTGGTTAATGAATGAGAAGCCACTTTATAATGAATCAGGCCACTGTCTCTAACTCTGTTATCAACACAGTGGCGTTTCTACAGGGATGGCAAAGCTCTAAGTTTTGCAAGAAGCCTTACCTTGCAGTGGGAATCACTCCTCTCCTGCACCGTTTTAGCCAATCTTGGCGTTGCTTACTGGCTACAGCAGCAAGGGAGAGGAGGGATTTACATGACAGGGTAAGGCTTCTTGCAAAACGTAGAGCTTTGCCATCCCTGTAGAAACGCCTCTGTATCAACACTGTCTGGTTGGGGCTCTCCAGGGTTTCCAAGACAGGTGCTTTTCCTATACCTGATTGAACCTCAGACCTTCTGCATGCAAAAGATTGGCTCTAAATATTGGCTCCCCTTTTGGATTATCTGTGCTTTAAATATTGGGCTTTATTTTTGAGGATCATAAACATAGACTCTGTTGGCAATATTAGGGCTCAATCCACACTGGAATGTACAAAGTAATAATAAGCAGAAGTGCCTCTGAACGTGCAGAGTACATTCCTTCACCAGTGAGCAGCCCCAGTCAGCCCCCCCAGCTCTGGGATGCAGGGCTTGCAGAGCACAGCATGTGACAGCATGAGACCTGGGACTTAAACAAATTAAGCCCTTCGTGGTAATGACATAGCTAGCAGTGCAAGCCTATGCATGTCTACTCAGAAGTAAATCCCATTGTGTTCAATGGGGCTTACTCCCAGGAAAATGTGTATAGGATTGTAGCCTAAGGCATCTGCTGCTCTGGTCCAAAGAAACTTGTAGCCCTCCCCCCCCCATAATGAAATCAAATGTAATTAATTAATTAGTCTCTCTCTATATAAGAGGAAGTATGTATGTGTGTGTTTTTATGTGTGTATGTTCCACATAAGCTCTGGAACGCCTGGAGCGATTGACACCACACTTGGTACGCATATGTCTTGTGATCTGGAAAGAAATACTGCAGGGGTAAGACCCCCCCCTCCCGCACCCCTAGGAGTGGGGTACGAAGGGAGTGCCATGTAAAAATACTCGAAAACAGCCAATATCAGTGTCGAATCCGTAGTTTTTGGGGTTGCCGAGACGAACGGCAATGCTCCAATGCCATTTGAGTTCAAGTTTGGCCCCCCTTGGCATGGGGGGGTGAGAAGGGGTGCAAGATACAGTGCTTGGAAATAGAATATCCGCAGCACGGTGATGGTGGCACAGAGGACACCATTGATTTCAGATTTCAAAACTCAGCCCACTTCTAGAAATACTGCAGGGGTAAGACCCCCCTAGCACCCCTAGGGGTGGGGGTGGGAAGGGGGTGATGTGAAAATAATTGAAAGCATCCAATATTAGTGTTGAATCCATAGTTTTTGGGGTTGCCGAGATGAACAGTGACACTCCCGATGCCGTTTAAATCCACGTTCGGCCCCCATCGGCATGAGGGGTGAGAAGGGGTGCAAAATAAAATGTCCAAAATGACTGACATTAGTGTCGAATCTATAGTTTTCGGGGTTGCTAAACTGATTGGTGACAGTCCCAATGACATTTAAGCCCAAGTTTAGTCGAATAGAACAAATAGAACTCTGTAGAACCTTCTGGAAATTTTTAGAAATTCATTTTTCCTAAACTCACTTGATCCGGCAGGATTGTCACCACATTGTCTTTTACTTACAGAGAGATCTCCAATTATTTGCTACGGAAGCTCGACCCGCCAAAACTTTGCAACGGCACAAGGCTGTGTGTCAAGAAGATGCTGAATACTGTAATGAAGCGATTGTCTTAACAAGAATGGGAAAGGGTGAAACAGTTTTTATCTCACGGATAACACTCATTCCGACGGATCTCCCTTTTAATTTTAAGAGATTTTAATTTCCAGTGAGACTTGCATTCTCGATCATGATCAACAAGTCACAGGGGCAGTCTATTAAGTACTGCGGAGTGGATTTGAGATCGCCATGTTTCTCCCACGGACAACTTTATGTTGCTTGCTCAAGGGTGGGTTCACCCAAGAATTTATTTATTCTTGCTCCTGGAGGTGAAACTAAAAATGTTGTTTATAAACAGGTTCTGAGTTAAATTAATATTATAGTGAATTTGTAAAAGATTTTATTTTATAATTTTTATACTGTACTTATACTTTTAATTTCCTGTACATAAAATTACTTCCATTTTACACTATAGGTAGAATTCATTCCTTTTCCTGTCTAATAGAAGCTTGGGATAAATAAATACCCGGGCAACGCCGGGTAAGAACAAGCTAGTTAAGTAAATAAATAAAATGTTTTCTGGTTAATAATTGTGCATAACTTTTGATAGAATACAGATATTCCAAGTAGTTTGTTTCATTGCATTCAGCATTAAATTACCTTTCCAATGGTATATAGCATGATGGTATTTTTCATATTTATCAAGATTTTCACAATTTTGGCCACTCTATTGTCAAGCTCAGCTTGTTGCCCCTCTAAAGCTTGTTGGCCAGTGCAGTTGCCCCACACACACCACACACACCCTTAATTACTCCACTACTTAATGGGAATGCATGAAGAAACTGTGATTCTCTCTTTTTTTTTTTTTTTGAATTGGCAATTTCAGAATCAAGCAACTGGAAGGATGGAAAGACCCTCAAAAAAAGAATTAGTCCAAATCTTTGCCACCAGATTTAGGGCTGAATCCTAAACTAAATCCTAAAGGATGTGGACAGGATTCTCTGGAGTGTGAGACCTGCTGCTTGCCCGCTCGACCCTTGCCCAGCATGGCTAATTAGAGCTGCCCGGGAAGGGCTGGCCGAGTGGACGGGGAGGGTGGTGAATTCATCTCTAAGGGAGGGGGTGCTGCCGCCTGCTTTGAAGCAGGCGATAGTTCGCCCCCTCCTGAAAAACTCTCCCTGGATCCCACTAATCTAAACAACTTTCGGCCAGTCTCAAACATCCCATTTCTGGGCAAGGTGATTGAGCGGGTGGTGGTGTCCCAGCTGCAGAGGGTACTGGAGGAAACGGATTATCTGGACCCATTCCAATCTGGCGTCAGGCCGGGGTTCGGGATGGAGACTGTCTTGGTTGCCTTGGTGGATGACTTACGCCGAGGAATGGACAGGGGGAGTGCGTCCCTGCTAGTCCTGCTGGACCTCTCAGCGGCCTTCAACACCATCGACCATAGTGTCCTTCTGGGTCAGTTGGCTGGGCTGGGGCTTGGAGACACTGTTCTGCAGTGGTTCCGCTCCTTCCTGGCTAACAGATCCCAGAAGGTGGTGCTGGGGGACGCTTGTTCGGCACCCCATCCTCTTAAGTTTGGGGTGCCACAAGGGTCTATCTTATCCCCCATGCTCTTTAACATCTACATGAAGCCACCGGGAGAGGTCATCCACGGGTTTGGAGTGGGGTGCCATCAATATGCTGATGACACCCAACTTTATCTCTCCTTTCCCCCTGATGCTGAGGAGGCGGTTGAGGTTCTGGATCGCTGTCTGGAGGCGGTTGGGGGCTGGATGTGGGCGAACAAGCTGAAATTAATGGAGACTACGCCTCCTTAAATGCGCAGAGAAGCTACTCGGCAATAATACAATATACCAAATCCAGATGTGGCAATTCATTTCCTGCGGCACTTAAGCTCTTCCAAGCCGAGGTCATGTCACAATTGTTATATGGCTCGCAATTGGGTCTTTACCCAAATGTGAAATCTTTGGAATGTATTCAAACTAAATTTCTGAGGGCTATGGTGGGGGTACCTAGAGATGTATCAAATGCGAGAATACGATTGGAGATGGGTCAGATTAGAGTCGAAGCAAGGATATGGATGAACTTATTCACTTATTGGCTTAGATTGTTATTTCTTCCAGAAAGTCTTGCACCATTAATTTTACGTGATGGTAATCATCCTGGGTGGTTGGGGAATATTTACAAAAAACTAATTTCCTTGGGGATATCAATTGAAGAACTAATACCTATGGGATTGGAACAAGTAAAGTTAAGCAGCGTATAACAGATATTGAGAGGCAAAATGATTTTTCTAATGTGTCAGATTTTAATATCAGGGAGGATATAAGATTTTTTGCTCCTGCGTTGTATTTGTCCCACTTGGAAATATTTAATCACAGGAGGGCATTTTTGTTGGCCCATTTCCAAGTATTACCCTCAGCCGTTTCTGAGGGCTGATATAAAAAAAATTCCCTACCTTGAAAGACTTTGTCCCTGTGGGTTGGAGGAAATAGAGACTACGGAATATGTATTACTGCGATGTACCTTTTATCAGACTATCCCAAACAAATTTATTCTCCCATTGTTGAGCAAATTATCAGGACAATCGGACCTACAGTTTACATACTTACTTTTGGCTGATGGTAATTTGTCTTCTGTACACAATGTAGCCAAATTTCTCGCTGCTGCTATAAGTATCCGGAAACTTATCATGAAATCCCTTGATTGAGGATCTGTCATTATAATATTTTATGATATACCGTGTCAGGCTAATTTTATCATCTTAACATTTATGTAATTTTATTCTTTTTTAACATTCATGTAATTGTACTGATTTAATTCGCTTTGTACTGGTCTATGACCATAATAAACTAAATCAATCAATCAAGCTGAAATTAAATCCGGATAAGACAGAGGTGCTCTTGGTCCGGAAATCCACAGCTCGGGTATTGGACTATCGTCCTTCTCTGAACGGGGTTGCTCTCCCTCTGAAGGAGCAGGTCCGCAGCTTGGGGGTGATCCTGGATTCACAGCTGCACCTGGAGTTGAGACTGTACCTGAGCTGTGTGGACTTGGCTACTGTGACCCACGCCCTAGTGACATCTAGATTAGATTATTGCAATGCGCTCTACGCGGGGCTGCCTCTGAAGACGGTCCGGAAATTACAACTAGTACAGAACGCGGCTGCTCGTGTGGTTGCTGGGGCACATTGGTTTGACTCTGTCAAGCCGTTGCTTCGGCGACTACACTGGCTGCCAGTTCTTTTCCAGGTGTGATTCAAAGTGCTGGTTTAGACCTTTAAAGCCCTTTATGGCTCGGGCCTGGGGTATCTGAGGGACTGCCTCCTCCCATATAATCCTACCCGTACTCTGAGGTCATCTGGGGGGCCCTTTTGACTGCGCGGCCACCAGGAGAGGTGAGGGGGTGGCGGCCAGTAAGAGAGCCTTCTCAGCGGTGGCACCCCAACTTTGGAATAACCTCCCCTTAAAGAACGGCTCCCTCTTTGGCGGTATTTCGGCGGGGGCGGAAGACCTTTTTGTTTCAGCAGGCTTTTAGTTGTTGACAGGCTGGCTGGTTTTTGCACTTTTTATACTTTTGTATACTTTATGATCCATGGGGTTGGCTGTTCCAAATTTTAATTGTTTTAATACTGTTTTAACTATTGTTTCTTAACTATTGTTTTAGCTATTGTTTTTTAACTATTATATAATGGTTTTATTGTATTTTAATTTGTTGTAATGCCGCCTTGGGTGCCTTCGGGCAGAAAGGCGGGGTATAAATTTAATAACAACAACAACAACAACTGAGTTCGGCCAACACAATTAGGCCAGCAAAGTTTAGCCGGCACAAGGGCCAGTGTAAAGTATGTTTGGACCACTCTCCGAGTCAGAGAGGCCAGCACACAGGCGAGAGCCATCCTCCCTGACTCTGAGAGTAGCCTAAACACTCTTTATGGTGGCCCTTGTGCTGGCCAAACTTGGCTGGTTTAGCTTATGCCGGCCTAACTCCAATTTAGGATTGCGCTCTTAATTTAATAGAAGTATACAAACATCTGTTTGTAGTGTACCCTATTGAGACAGAAGATTTTGTTCTGTTTTGTTTTTCCCTTCTTCTGGGACATCAAGGATTAATTGTGACTATACTGTACTTTCTTGATCTAATAAGTCCATAAAGCATGTGAACTGCATAGATCAAACCAAATGTAGTCCCTTGAGTTATGGCATGGCAGCCAGTGGGAATGAAAGTGGGAATGCAATGAAATCCAGCCAAAAATTGTACGTACAGTATGTGCCAGTTTTTTCAGTATGTGCTACTTTTGAAGAGTCAATCTGTTAACAGTCCCCAAAATGACCATGCTTCAAGTGCTCTAGTCATCACTATAACTATGGAACAGGTGAAACCCATGTGATGAATTCATGACATCGCATTCTCTTCCACTAGAGCTTTCATTATAAAAGAAATGCCTCTGGGAGGAGATTCCTAGGCTTGGATCCATCGTATAGCAATTTGTTAAAAGGCTAGATTGTTTTCAAAGCATCCCTCTAGAATTGACGGGTCTAAAACTGCTCCCCTCCTAACAGATCATCATTAGCACAAGTCCTCTGAAGCATCCATAGAGTTGCATGGGCCATGAGAATATCCATGCCGATTCCAGGGGCGGAAACCTGTTTAATTCACACATCATTTTAATTAACAGTAATTAAAGGTACCATTTAATTAAAATTGACTAACTGTACTTCTGCACAGAGATCCTTTGGAATCTCAAGTCATAAGAACATAAGAAGAGCTCTGCTGGATCAGGCCAAAGGCCCATCTGGTCCAGGCCAAAGGCCCATACATATTCCTGTATCTCACAGTGGTGCACCAGATGCCTCAGAGAGCACATGAGACAACAAGATGCCTGCATCATGTTGCTACCCCCATGCACCTGGCATTTTGAAGTAGCCTACTGTACTTCCAACATAAGGAGGTTGCACCACCCATCAAGGCCTATAGCCCACAATGGACTTTTCCTCCAGAAATCTGTCCAATCCCCTTTTAAAGGCACCTAGGCCAGGTGCCATCACCACCTCCTGTGGCAAGGAGTTCCACAGATTAATTACCCACTGGGTAAACAGGTATTTCCTTTTCTTCATTCTAGCTCTCCCAACACTCAATTTTAGTGGATGTCCCCTGGTTCTGGTGTTGTGAGAGAGGGAAAAGAACATCCCTCTATCCACTCTATCCCTCTCTTGCATAATTTTGTATGTCTCTATCATGTCCCCCCCTCAGGCACCTTTTTTATAGACGGAAGAGCCCCAAATGCTGCAGTCTTTCTTCATAAGGGAGGTACCCCAGCCCAGTAATCATTTCCATCGCTCTCTTCTGCACCTTTTCCAGTCCTCACCTTCAGCACAAAAAGTCTGACGCACACCATGGCAGTGTGAAGTCTACTCTGCCTCCTACCACTGCCTGTTCCCTTCACTGCCTGTGCAAAGAACCTTGGATTGTGCAGGAGTGTCCCAGACCACTCCTAGAAAGGTAAGATGTTGACTATGACAAAGCCCAGGAAGGAGATGCTTATCTTGTAGTTATTGTTGTTTCATGGAATCTTAAGTCAGCTGTCTTCGGCATTTGTCGTGGCAAAGAAAAGGCCAAAAAATTTTTTTAAAGCAGGCAATGACAAAAGCAAATGGAATTAGTGCCTGTATAGTGCTTTCTGAGTGTGCAGAGCACTTCACAAATATTATCTTGATGTTAGTCATACAAGAACCCCCGCCCCCCACCCCCACACTAAGGCAAATATTATCATCAAATTGCTGCTGAGGCTGGGAGGCCAAAGGCCAGCTAGGCAACAATCCTAACCTGGAGTTAGGCCAGCACAGTTAGGCCAGCAAAGATTGGCTGGCACAAGAGACACTGTTAGTATATGTTTGACCACAGATGTGCACCAGCCTCCGTGACTTTGAGAGTGGTCCAAGCGGGCTTTACAGTGCCCCTTGTGCCAGCCAAACTATGCCGGCCTAACTGTGCCAGCCTAACTCCAGGTTAGGATTGCACCCAGTGATGTCATGCAGGGGGAACGCGGGGGAACTCAGTTCCACTTGTTAAAATTAGGGCTGACTCCGCCCACTTCACTCTCCCTCCTCCCCCCCTCCCAATTCCTCTGCAAAGAGCTTTTCTTCTTGGTTGGCTGGCACTCAGAGGGTTAAAGGGAGCTACTCCGGATTCCTAGGGGGGGCGAAGGGGGAAGGGCTGTAGTGGGGAAGTCCTGTCCTGCACAGCCCCCTTCCTCGCTCCCTCCAGCCACACACATGGAGTCAGCAGCTGCTCTGGTGAGTCTGCAGCCCACTGGGGAGAAGGGGCATCCTGGGGGTGCGGTGGCGAATCGAGGGGGGCCCTGGAGGGGACGGAGGGGAGCCAGGACTTTTTGAAGCTGCCCTCCTGATGTGCCCGGCATAAGCGGGCTTTGGTGTGGGGAAGTGCCCAAGGGTGCCGTCCGGAGTGGTGCCGCCCCTCAGCCCCTTCCACAGGTTCCTGCCTCATTCTGTTCAGCCAGCCTCGGCTTTGAGGCAGCTGCCCCTGTGCCAATTTTCAACTTCCCTGGCAATTTTGAATAACTTCACCTCGCCTAGCTGTGAAGACCAAGGAAAGGCTTTCGCCGCTGTCTTTCCAGTCCAGAGTGTTTCACTGGCGCTCTGGGTGTGAGATTTCTTTGGGAGACTGTCCCCATCGCTATTGGAGCTGCAATTGGGGAGGGGGGAATTCTTTGCTTTCTGTTCTGTAGGCACCAGGTGCTGTACAGAACTGGCTGGCTCCGCCCACTCGTCGTTGACATCATTGCTGGCTAGGAACCAGCCGCGGGTAGACCTGGGCTCCTCCAGCCTCCGGCTTATGACGTCACTTCCGGTGGGCGGGCCCTGACACATGCCAATCAAAAGTGAGTTCCTGTTCTTAAATCATTTAGATGCCACCACTGATTGCACCCCTAGTGAATGTTCCTGGCAGAGGCAAGAGTCAACACTAGAAGTCCTGGTTTGCTGCTCAGCTACTTTATTGATAGCCCAGCCCTCCCCACCCCTGCAGGTGCAGCCATGCCAAAAGCCATGCACTGTATCCAGTGGGGAGAGGGGTGGAGTGGGAAAATGATCAGTGGTGTTCCTATGGGGAGGACACTAAGTTCTGCAGGAGCCTGAGCTGCTGGGTAAAGTGGCCCCTCCCCTTCAGAACCATTTACGGTTCTGAGAGGCGACTCCAAGGCTTTGCTCTCTGAGCCACAAATGGCTCTGCAGTTGGGGGGGGAGGGGCCACTGTATAGAGGAGCTCAAGCTCCTGCAAAACGTAGTGTTTTGCCCCCTATAGGAACACCACTACAAATTATTTCCCCTGAGCTTGTGTTTGTGCTTGTGTCATTTACAATATCCTTGAGATATATATTTACATTTTATTATTTTTTTCCATTTTAGGAAGATTTTAATTTTATAATAATTATGCATTTGTTGGGGGGAGGGGGTTGGCGGTGGTGGTTAAATTCTGTGTCTAACATATGACCTTTGGAGATATTATCTAAAAGAAGAACCATGATAAGGTACAGTCAGATATTTTTTGTTGTTAAAGAATTTTAGCTAACCATATGGTGGAACTGTATTAGATGTATTAAATTTGATTTAACCTTTTTAATGCTTTCACACCAGATGCTTTTTTTTTAGCTTTCTTTGCATTGTCTTTAGACAGAGATTATACCTTGCAGTATAGTACTGGAGGGATGTCAGCAAGTCTTGTGCCTTAGTCTTTGTTTCAGTGCCTTTTCATTATAAGACCTTCAGAAGCATTTTAATCTCAAGGAAAGGCAAACCAAAGTGAATTTACCCATTGCTGCAGTGAGATCGCAACCATCTGCATTCTGATAGTTCACAAAGGAGAATTTGTACACTCTTTATTTATGCCCACGCCCTTAGTGGAAACATTGACTCAGACATAACTAATGAATGATGAGTAATTTTTATTTTAGTTCTGTTTTGCCCAGATTCTTCTTTCTTCTTCCTTTACCCCTTATCAGAGAATGCAGGATTAATATACTGCAATAATTTTGTACGCAATGATGATATATGAATGAATGAATGAATGAATGAATGAATGAATGAATGAATGTTTACTCATAAGTAAATGTTATTGTGTCCAGCAGGGACTGCTGCTAAAGTTTCTTATAGGGAAGTTATGGACTCTGATTAAAACTAAGAATGCTTTGTGGCTGCAAAAATGTGACTTTAAGCATCAAGAAAGTTACACTTCACAAAGACTCACCCATAAAAACTGCAGTCCTAAAATAATTTTTGTAAGTTGCTGATCTAGGAATTGGTAAAAAAATAAAATCACCTCATTACAAAGAAGAAGGAAGAGCAGTGGAGACATTAAACTATGTCCCAGAGTTCATGTCTTCAAATACACATTGCCATATGCTCTGTATGAACACATGCTGTATTCATAAAATGTAACTCTAATGAGTTATAAAATACTGCTTATTCCTGAAAAAAAGAATGTTCGGGGATCTTTGTTAGGGAACCATTACAAAGCATGTTTCGTTAAGTGCAAAAGTTCTGCAGTAAAAGTGAGTCAGAGCCAAAGATAAAAGAAAATAGCCCTTTATCAGAAGATCCTCTGGATGAATAACTTCATTGCAGCAAACTATGTTTTATTGTTATTGGTTTTTCAGTATATTGGGCAGCAAGTCGTCGTATATTATAAGTCTTAAACATCTAATAGTACCAAAAAAACAAAAAAAAAAGGAGCAAAAGGAACCATCGTGGTAAAGTGTTGGAGATTCCACTGCAGTTCTTGGAACTTACAGCCCAATCCTAACCAAATTCCTGCATGGCGATGCAACGGTACCAACAGAGACTATGCTGCAGCCCAGAGGAGAACTTTGGCCCAGCAGCCGCAATGGGTCAATGGTGCAAGTCTGAGTTGATCCATGGGAGCAGATCAGGCCCAGGTAGGGGGATAGGATATGGCATCCATCAGCATCGCCAATCCCTCCACTCTCCCAGGCCAGATCCACCCACCCCTGTCCCTGTTGAAACCCTGCCCCAACCCAGTTACATCCATTCCGCACCCGCCTTCTACCTTCCACGTGCCCCTGCGCTGGACTTCATTGCTCTGGCTGCCATCCCTGGGAGTGCCGGTGCATGCAGGAAGGCGTTGCCTTTCCCACTAGCACACTGGCTGGAAGCACTGTTGCCAAGCACTTTCTGGCACTTTTGCAACAGCGCATGCCGGCGAAGCACACACTCTTCCGCCACAGAGGTGGGATTGGATTGGATCATCAGAGTGCAATCCTGTCTCTTCAGAAGGAAGCCCCATTGTGTGTGATGGGATAGGCAGCCCAATCCAGAACTGCCTGGCCACCTATGCAAGCCGTGGTAGCCAAGTGGCTACTGCTACATCCCACAGCAGTCAGGCAGCTTTAGGAGGCTCCATGGGAAAAAGGGGCATTTGTAAGGGTGCAGGGCGGGCAATGGGTTTCCTCACCTCTGCTCTGGCTATTCAGCTGGCACAGGGGG
>JAJKFI010000019.1:3951298-3965362 GCA_029204185.1 Lerista edwardsae
GCTATAGCGCCGTTCCCGACCTGCAGCATGCTCAAGATGGGCAGGGTTAGGCCCTCACCCACCACTGTGCTCAAAATAGGAAAGAGATGGTGGCTGGGGATGATGCTCCTACCTAATTGTGAAGTCTGCTGTGTCCTCATCACAAAGATCCCTTGAGCCAATCAGGGCTAGGCTTTCTGTGATGTCAGAGGGTTCCCCCCCCCTACGGTCCCATGCCTCTGGGTCCCTGCCACACCTTGATTGCTGCAGCGCCTTCAGGGCACCCATTCCTGAGTCACTCCCCTTAAGGGGAAATGATCCTTCTTCACATTCAAAAGTGGGTTGTGACCCACCACTTTGAATACCATTGGTCTAGAAGAACAGAGCCATTTTATTTGGAAGGCCCTCCTTCCCCAGCAAAGCTTCCCGTTGGCTATTTGCTTCAGGCTGAAAGGGGGGAAACGCTAAATGAACATGCCATCTGCTGCTGAGCTGTAGTTACTGCTGTTGGTGTAAAAGAGAAGAGAGATGTTATAAAACTGCTCACTGACAGATATGCATTCCAACATGAATGAGCCCAATCAGGACAATATGGATCTTTTATTCACCATCTGCTCGTGGAAGATAAGCCCATAACATGTTAATAAAATACGTGGCAACAAAATGTTGGTTCAGTGCACCGATCTGGTACTAGAGCAGACTGGCATCGGGTTAAATTGGCCTTCGGTATTTGCAGAGGGAAGAATATTAGCAAGGATGGCAGGAGCAGATGACAGGGGGCAAAGTAGGCCTTACAATCCTGCGCCCCTGAGACAGAGCTCCAACGCACATTGCACAGCTTCTGCAGTACCACATCCCCGCCATTCACCATTGGTGCTTCTTCCTTCCTTCACTGACTTATAGACATGAAGGGGGTCATTCATCAATAGAACATGATCAATGAACCAAAGAATTTCCCCCAGCTTAGTTTTAAAAAACCAGTGTATCAGTTGCCAATTAATAGGGGTGTGTTTTTTGGTAATATTTTTTTCCAGAATTTCTTGATTAAAATAGCAAATTGCGGTGTTATGTGTTTTTATTCTACATTCTCATTCCAAGTTCTCATTTTTATTAATTTTAAATGCTTTAAAAGTGTATGTGACATCCTGGGCTCCCCCCCGCCCCGGCGGGGGCGACCTCCTCGCCCAACCTCCTCGGCGGGGAGGAAGGCAGCAAAGGGGTCACTCGCGTACATGGTAGGCTAGAGTCGCAGCGGGAATCAGGGGCCGAGACAATGGAATCTAACAACCTGGTTTATTGGGGCTTCTTGGGCACAGCCAGCTCCCTGAGCCCTTGCCTGCTTTCCCCAACTCCCACACAGGGGAGTGTCCCTATCTACCCGCAACCCCCAACGTAAAAGTCCAGGCCAGTTGGCCAAACGAAGAACACAAAGTTCAAAACACAACCTAAAACACAAAACAAAACACAAAACACTGCACAGTCCTTGAGCAACCGGCTCACTCATGTCACAGGAGAAGGCGATCCGCGAGGGTCTGCTGGCCAAACTCTAAAGGCACCGGGGTCCTCCCGCAGTTGGCATGCAGCCTTCACGGGAACACTGTGACACCGTCTCCTAGGTATGCCTCTTCCCTCTCCTCCGTGTCTCTCCCTTTATCCTCCCCTGGCTGGCTTCCCCCCTCATCACCTGGTGCCGGATGGGCTTGATTGGGGCTATCTCCTTGGCTCACCTGCCTTCCTCTTGCTGGCCCTGATCCTGTCCACACTCGCCACATACTCCTTCTCGGCCCTGCTCCCGTCAGTGCCCAAGAGTGTACTAGGTAGGTGATAATAGTGTTAGCAGATGCAGCCACAATATTATTTCCAATTGGAAAAGTAGTCTAATTTTTTTTTAATTTCTGGAAAAGATCTTAAACACCAAAATGGGGTGTTTTGTGTATTTATTCAGATATTTTAACTGCCAAAAGGCAGTTAACATCCCAAAGGCGTTTTTCAACAAACAAAAACCCACCCCTACCAATTAAACATGTTTCTCTATCATCAGAAATTGGTGAGGATCAAATATATGACAAGGCTATATACTATATCCTACCCCACCCCCATCCACTGAAACCAAACTGTATGATGTGTAAAAAATAATCCAATCCTTCTTCTCATCAATGGGGGTTTAGTGGTAGCCACATTGTCTGGATGGAATAGGAAGGGTTAGAAATTCCTGATCATCCTGATCAACAGCTCTTCTAGGTGAAGTCTGTCAATATGAACAAACTTCCAACAAGAAGCAATCATTGATCCACAAGATGCACACCAGCCTTCTCACACCAATAGACTTAGGAAGGGGTCAAAGATTGCTGTGCAACTTTAGGATGATCCCTGATCAGTGTTCTTGCTGTAAAGTTGAGAGAAAGCTGGATAATACAAGTGTTTGCCAGGCAGCAGTGCCAGATTTCTGAGGGCACTGCTGAAACTTAACTGCCAGGCTTATAATCAATCATCAGCCACCAACTCCAAGTATCGGAGGGGGGCAAGCACCACTTGTAGCAGTACAAAAAAGCTCTAATGGGCTGTGGGCTGCCTCTTCCTTTCCCTGGTTTTTTAAAGGGGGAAAGAAAGGAGGAGGAGGCCCAGAACCCCACCAATTCAGGAAGAAATTGCAGTGATGCAATGACATCACTGCAAGGACTTCTGGGACAGGGGTTGGGGCTGTACATTGGGGGGAGGTGGCCCCAGGGTGCCCAATCCCCAGGACCGCCACTGCTCCCAATGTCTGTGGACCCTTTTGGAAATGTGTCCAGGCTTAGAGGAAGTGTCAGTTTTTGCTTGTTATGAAATAGTTGCTGTGTCACAAACACACATCAAAGTGTACTCAGCAAGTGTACTAAAGAAAATTAGCCACCCAGGAGTCACAGAAATTAGATGAAAACATTTATCACATTTCAGTCTCATTGATATTTGAGAAGATGAGCGGCTAAGGAATTTAGCAGCCAGTTAGTCGCCCTTCGGAGAGAGCTTGCCTTGAATGGAAAGTTGCAGTCACTGCCACAGTCTTGCAAAAAGGTGTCACTAATGACTCCATTTTCAGAAATAAAAACTGCATGATTCAGGAAGAGTCACCTATTTCCATGCACAGATCTTCTCTTGGGCTTCTCTGCCGAGATACAAAATGGAAACTGGAGCAATGCATTCTGGGTGTAGAAGCAGAACCAACCATTCATGCATTGAGGAGCAGATGATGAGAGCTGTTAACTTTGACTGTAGCTTCCTTTTTGTATTTCCGTTTTCACTGAAGCAAGGAGCAGGTTTCTTCCCCATCACTGCAGTTGGAGCCATCTGTGCTGGCGCTTCAATCACCCAAAGAGACCTGTGTGAAGAACTCTCCAGAAGGGCAAAAGGCTGCAAGCTTACATGCTGGGAGGAGGAAGCTCCATTGGACAGAGTGGGACATATTTCTGCCATCATGTTGTGCTATAAAGAGTGGCATTTACAGGGAAAAAAAATTAAGGGCCCAATCCTAAGCACACTAGCACCAGTGGTGCACTCATACTGCCAGTGACAGGTGTCGCAAAAGTGCTGTAAGCCACTCGGGCGCTGGTGGTATGAGCACACTGCCAAGGCAGATGCCAGCAGCAGTCAGAGCTGGACCTCAGTGCCTGAGCGTGCAGTCACTGGCAGTACGTGTTACTGACAGGTGTCAGGGAGGCTTCCTGGAGTAGGGAAGGCAGGGAGGAAGATGGAGCTGAGTGGGGGGAAGGCAGGCCAGATGGAGGATTGGACCCAGGAGGGGAGCGGCGATGGCAGCAAACTCTGCCACCAAATCCAATGCCCCTTCCAAGCTGCAGAGCCCTACAGAGGTCCTCTCATGAGCAGGTGCAGATCTGAGGAGTCCCATTGGGGCCACTGAGGCTTTACACTGGGGCATGGAACAAATGCTATCTTATTCCAAGGAGGCTCCAGCGACTGTCCCTGCCCCATTGGATACAGCAGCGGCCATTTTGGTGCCACTGTTCCTTTGGGAGCAGCTGGGGCTTTGGATTGGGCTGTAAATCCACCATCTTGTACACCAGAGACCTTCAGCCTTTTTCACCTCATGGCACACTGGCAAGAAGCGAAAATTGTCATCAGCTTTTTGACTATTGGCACACCATGCTGCTGGTGGGGAGCTCATTTCCCCAATGGCCCTACTAATAAATGACCCTTCCCCCAAATTCCCAGGGCACACCTGCAGACCATTTGCAGCACACCATTTGCAGCACACCGTTTGCAGCAACATTGCAGGCATGGCACAATGGTTAAAATGGCTGCTGTACTCACTTCCTTCAGAGCACATCCCATTGATTTTCATGGGCCTTATTTCCGAGTAGACATGTATAGGATTGTGCTGTAAATATATTTACTGTAGGCTCAGTAGAATCAACAGTGGGTGCACAGCAGAGTCTTGTTTCCCCACCCATCTCCAGAGGTGAGCACACAGGCACCACATCAGTTCACTACAGGGAATGGGAGGCATGTGCAGGCACATGCTTCCTAACACTAGCCAGCTCACATTCCCAGGCTGAACAGTGCAGTTTTAAATAAGGATATGACAGGCGCATAAGTGTCATCTTTGTTGCACTTGCTCAGCATACCGAGTGCCTTTGCACATGTGCCCAAGAGGGATGAAGAAGGTAATTGGTGACCACTTCTTGTGAAGATCACTTCATGCCTGGGCACGACACCTGCAGTGGTTTGGCCAAACTGGGCATATGTCAAGAGAGCAATAAACCCCAATCTCATTCTGGTGTCTTCCTTGGGGGTGGGGCAAGGGAAATAGGCTACTTTAGAATGCCAGATGCAGGGGAGTGGCAGCGAGATACAAGTATCTGGTTGTGTCCTGGGCTCCCTGAGGCATCTGATGGGCCACTGTAAGATACAGGAAGCTGGATTGGATGGGCCCTTGTTCTGATCCAGCAAGGCTTTTCGTATGTTCTTTTCTTATGAGCAAAAAGGTGTTCATGAAAAGTTTGACAAACGACACTGTGTTTCATTTTGCAAATCATGTAACTTGAAGTTGGCCAAGTGGTGCCTCGAGCCACAAACTGGAAACATCACATTAGCAGCAGGTAGCAGGCACACATGTGTCCGTCAGTCAAATGTCTAATGTTTTTCTTCACATATGTTCTGCAGCATTTCCATCCTGTCTTTCCACTTATGGACTGTAGGCAGCTTTCTCAAGCGAGGTGAACATGCACATGTGGGCTGCGGCATGGGTAAATCATCCCCAGTTCACTGATTTGGTGAATCAGCCCAGTGAACTTCCAGATTTGAAGGCCCACCGAACAAACTGCCGAGCAGCTGCTGCCAAATATGTCTGGCAATGAATAGGGCAGGAATTATAGGAATTAAGTATCGATTGCAAACTAAATCAGGCATTGATGGAACTGAGAGTTAATATAAGAGGTCTCTCAGGGAAAAGCTGGCAAACAATGGAGTTTGGGTTTATTCATTCTTATTTACTGCCACTTGTCCTTTAGATATTATTATATTAATCCTTTATGAGTATTAATTGGTTGCTTTATACTGAGTTGAAGGAAGGACAAAAAGGGAATCAATCTACCAATAGAATTGGCAAGAATATGTAGATTAGCATTTCTCAAACTGTGGGTCGGGACCCACTTGGTGGGTTGTGACCCGATTTCTGGTGGGTCCTTGTTGCCCCTGGCTGGGCACCCCTGTTGGGGTCGAAGACACTCACCGGGCGGGCAGCACGGGACTCAGTGAGGTCAGGTCCTGGCTCCGCGGGGGGGGGCAATCGAGGCAGCAACGGCCGGGGGAGCACTCGCCGCAGTGTGGGTTGACCGAGCACAGCTCACCCCCGGCTGCACCAAGGGGAAGCATGGGGCTCCCCCTCGGCGTCTGCAGCCTCCACGGAGATCTCGGGGCCCCCTGGCGAGACTGGAAGGGGCGGACTCCTGCCGGCCGGCCAACGGGCTCATAAGGAGCCCGGGCTGGGCCAAGGGCAGACATGCCTCCTCCGGTCTTGGCAGAGCATGTAGGAGAGAAGCTCCCTCAGGGGTCTGGCACCCTCCTCACCTTCCCGTGCATCTGGTAGGGATGAAGAGCGACCCCCCGGCCACGAGGCTAGCTAGGGGGAATACCGGTGGAGGGTCAGAGCAGCCACCACCACTCCACCCAGGACCATATAGCCAGGGCGAAGCCCGGGGGGGAGCAGCTGCACCCCACCGGGTGAGCCTGGGAGCGGCTGCCTCGGGGAGCGAGGTGAGCGGCCAGCTGGACCCCGGCCGGGGGTCAGACAAGCCCTCTTTCCACCCTACAACAACAACACCTGGAACACCAGCAGGGGTACCCCCGGGCTGCGAGCTGGGGCCCCGCGATTGCTGAAGAGCCCATCAAGGGGGCCACCGCTCCCCATAAAGGAAGCCGGTCAACACCAACACCGAGCTTCTTGCTGAGACTTGGGGGGGGGGATGACTGCCGGGGACTGGGTGCCCATGATGTAATGAGGCACCCATGACTGTGAAGGTCCTCACACGAGTAAACTGCCTTCGAAGAAGCTACTTCCCGGCCTCCCGTGTCTCTGTCCCGCAATCGCCCCCTGCGGCGCCACGATCCCGCTTAGCACCCCCGACGAGGGCGCCCCCCCCGAGTGCGCTGCCACAGTCCTGCAGAGATTCCAGTTAAAACATAGGTGATGGAAAGATCAGATAATTAATTGCTTCAAACCCCAAGGTAATTCAACAATCAGATAGCTGCAAATGACCCTGCAAATAACTGAGCTCCTGCAACTTGCAAACTTGTGTACATTTATGGAAATAAATGTTTGAGTATCTTTTTTCTGATGTGTTTTTTCCCCCAAGTCCGTCAATGACAGGTAGCAGGGGGCAGGTGAAGGCTGGGTCACATAACTGAGGCTGCAATCAATTACACACTTTCCTGGGAGTAAGTCTTATTGAACACAATTAGACTGACCTCTGAGTAGACGTGCAAAGACTTGTGCTGTAAGCGACTCAAGCCTTGAGACTATTCATTAGGATTGTCTCATTATGATAAATGGATTGAAGGTGGGTTTTTTTAAATGAATAAATACTTAGACATAAATGAAGTATTCTTTCTAAATCCCCTTTTAATTTTTTTTTTAAAGGCAGATGGGTCTCAATAGAGTCCCGGTGCTAAAAGGTTTGAGAACCACTGATATAGATTTTTGATAGAATGGATTTTATAGATGTGTGTACACTCTTGCAAAGTTCTGTGAGCACTGTAATGCTCATATGCAAGGAAGACATTTATCTCAGTGGAGGAAGAAGCATCCTGAGTTCCTGTACATGGAACAAATACAGGTGTGCCCCAATATCCACTGATTTGGTATCCATGGTTTCAGTTATTCACAGATTCCATGGCTACTGGAAGCACAATCCTAACCTGGAGTTAGGTTGGCAAAGTTAGGCCAGCAAAGTTTGGCGGCACAAGGCCCACAATAAAGCGTATATGGACCACTCTTGGAGTCAGGAAGGATGGGGCATGTCCAGTGGTGGTATCTAAAGCGGGAGGAACTGGTACGCTGGGCGGAACTCAGTGATGTCATTCAGGGGGAACAGACCAGAACGGGTGTTCTGGATCCTAACGGGCTCCGTGGCTGGTTCCGGGTTCCCGGCAAGTGCCAATCAAAAGTGAGTTCCTGTTCCTAAATCATTTGAATGACACCACTGGCGGGACTTATGCGTGATTGGCTGCGTGTCCGTTCGGTTCCGCCGCCTGCCTGCCCGCCGCGCGGGCTGCCCTGGCCTTGGAGGGGCGCCCAGAGGCAGATCTAAGGGGGGGGCAAATCTGTAAGTTTTGCAAGAAGCCTTACCCTGTCATGTAAATCCCTCCTCTCCCTTGCTGGTGTAGCCAGTAAGCAACGCCAAGATGTTGCTGTTCCCTGTGAGGATTGCCTAGAACAGTGCAGGAGAGGCGTGATTTCCACTGCAAGGTAAGGCTTCTTGCAAAACGTACAGATTTGCCCCCCTTAGATCCGCCTCTGGGGGCGCCTGCTCGCCGGGGCAGATGGGTGGGGGGCGTGCCAGGTGTCTGGGCGAGCAGCGGTGGGGCGCGCCAACCGGGGGCAGCCCGCGCGGCAGGCGGGCAGGCAGCGGAACGGAACGGGCTGCCAATCAACCGTATGTCCTGCCCAGTGTTCCGGTTCTTCCCGCTTTAGATACCACCACTGGGCACGTCTGTGAGCTGGCCTCCCTGACTCCGAGAGTGGTCTAAACATACTTTACAGTGTCCCTTGTGCTGGCCAAACTTTGCTGGCCTAACTGTGCCGGCCTAACTCCAGGTTAGGATTGTGCTCTGGGAAACCTATTAAAAAGATAGGGGAACATTAAATAAAACGGGGTGTTTTTTTACCTTGTTGCAGCAAAACCACTGATGAATCCCAGCAGATACCGGGCCATGCCTATACTAGACTGGGGCATGCCTGCGCAGCATCAAATTCAGACACTTAGTTCTCCTCATATAAAAATCTGTATTCATTTCAAGATAGTCTCTGGAGTCTTGAGTATTTATTGCCTTGGAGCAGTCTGTAGCACCCCTGAGTTGTTAACACAGATAAAGATTCCTTAGAGTAAATGTTGTTGACCCAGGTCCTTTCAAAATTTTAGTTCTTTGCCAGCAAAACAAGCCGAGATTAGAACTGACAAAGGGGCAGCCCAGTCCTAACCTGCACAGGCCACATGGACCACCCTATATCCGGCACAGGTTAGGAGGCAGCTAGAGGTCTTCTCAGTGTAAGGGAATTTTTTTTTACTCCCAGTAATGCCCAGTCTGTCCATAGGGCTACTCCAATTGCAGACAGCTATATAGCTGACAGTCCAGAGTATCACCGTGAGACCCAAGAGGGGGATTAGGATACGGAGGAAGAAGCCTCTGTCTTCTGGGCCTATCCCATCTCCTGTTCTGCCCCTCCCCAAAGCACCCCTCCCTCTCTCCAAAACACCCCCCTCCCTGCCCCAGGCCCTGCACTGCTCAGTGGTGCACTTCCCTCGGCTGGCAGTTGAATCAGCATCAGTGGGCTGGTGTAGGCCTCTGCCAGCGCTCCTTACTCACTTTCTGGTATTAAACATGCGCTTTCTGTTTGTATTGCAACATCTTCAGCCGGTGCAGTGGCCGCTGGGCCAGCCAAAGGTGCAGAGAGGATTGTGCTCTGAGTGGCAGAAGATCTCATTCACATCTGGAAAAATGATCCTGAACTTATGGATACTAATTAAAGCTATTCTGGAAGAGGCAAGACAATGAGATCTCCTATTGAGGTGGCAAACTCTTAGGTACACTGATTTGAAAATAAGCCTCATAGAAGTCAGGGGATTGACCCTGAAGTCTCTGGATTTTTCGTCTGAATTAACACATGTAAGAGAACTATGCTATCACTCTTAGGGCACAATCCGAACCAACTTTCCAGCACTGGGGTAAGGACAATGCAACTCCGAGGTAAGAGAACAAACATTCCCTTACCATGAAAAGGCCTCTGTGACTACTACTCCACTGCAGAATGCAGCACATGCCCCATTGGCACAGCTATGCTGGTGCTGGAAAGTTGGTTAGGATTGCGCCCTTAAATTTCTCCCTAAATTCTTCTTATTTTCTTTTGTTTGGGTGAATGGGAATGAATCTAAAAAAAGAATGTGGCTAACTTGGTTATTTCTTTTGGTTATATGTATGAAATAAAAGAACTTCCCTCTAATTGTGTTAGGTGTATGTAAAAGCCATTTAAATGGGAATCAGGCTGGAGTTATTTGTCATCGGTGAAGAATGGTCTTGCAGGCAACTACCTTGCTAATTAGAAACCATATGGCTCCACAAGACAAGGCGGCACTCCCCTGCTATCCACAGGCAAAAAGGATGTGTTTTATCTGTTATGACAATAAAAACACCTGAACACCATATGTTAGGATTTAAGAAATTAATATGCTAAATTAGCCTAACCTTGCCACTGTTCCACTCTTAGGGGAAAAAAAATGCAGTGTAAATCTTTGAAACCACAGAAGGGTTGTTTCAAAGGAACAATCAATCAATAAAAGAATGTCTACCTGTCAAAACCAAGATACTTTGTTATCAGGTTGTCCTCATGATCTGATGTACCCTTCCTTTGGGAAAGCCCCCCAGCAGGGCCACCACTAGCTCAGATGGTGCCTTTGTGCAAATTAGAAACAGGTGCCTTTGTGCGCATCAGAGAAAAGCCCCCCTTCCTCCCTGCCAGAAGTGATGATCCACCAGCATTCCTCCTCCTTCCAATGTGAACGGTGCTCTCTTAGATGTGGTGCCCTTGTGCAGTGCACAGCCTGTTCATCTGTATGGGCAGCCCTGCACACCAACACTCCAAGAGGCATATTGAGTACTGGGAAGGGATTGCACCTGTTCCCTGATGGTGCATTGGCTGACACCAGTGCTGAAGATCCAGGGATTGGCCTAGCCAAGCTGGAAGGTGCAGGACACTGTATGAAAAGAATGGTAGGAATGCGTGGCCCGTGTATTTGTATCAGTTTTTTCAACTAGGTTCATTTCTCTGCCTTAGAATGATGCAATACACAGTGTGCATAACCCATTTTGCCCAGCCGTTAACTCCCTGAATGAGGCAGAGGCAGGCCTTTGTGCCCTGGAATTTGCGGGCTTGATTCAGGGGTGGACGGCAAAGCAACCTGATACAGCAGCAGAATCGGGCCACTGCTTCAGTTGGGTCCAGCGCAGCAACCTCCCCACTCTTCATACAGTCTGAGATTTATCCGTTTAGTTTTGGCATTCATCTGGGGTCCAGATTAGTGATTATTGAAGATAGTGGGGACACCTTTTTAAAGATAGGGCAACATCAGTGGTTTTGCTGTGACAAGGTAAAAAAGAGGTTTGTTTAATGTTCCTCTATCTTTTTAATAGGCACCCCAGTATCCATGGTATCCGTGGATACTGAATCAATGGATACTGGGGCACACCTGATGCTTATCTCATTTCTGCCTGCTAATGGGTAGCAAAAGAGTATGAGTAGCACCCATGATGATGGTTGACAGGACTGGTTCTGGTGAATGGGGAGCACATTTGGCCCCTGAGACATGCTCTTCAGCTGCAATCCTATACACACTTACCTTGGATTAAGCCCCATTGAACAGAATAGACATTCTGAGTAGACATTCATAGGTTGGCGCTGTTAAATTCTTTCTCTTCCTATAGGGAATGTGTCCAATGGGGTGCATAGCCTTCTTCCAGGCCTCAATCGCATTCTTCTTATGAAGATTTTCGCTGTCCTTGGTGCTGATGTACAGGAAAACAATATACATCAATGCTGTGCATTGTAGACATGCATTAAAATAGAGGGCGAGTCTATTTGCATAGATCAACATTATTATTTTTTTTAAAAAAGTTAAAATATTTGCTGAAACACTCAAGAGCCCCGAGTCTTTGGAAATGTCATTGCCTGAATGCTTGTTCTGCCTTGATATGATGCTGGCATCAGGCTATGCTTGTCAGCCCTTCTATAATTTGCAGAGACTTGGATAAAAAGAAATTATGACCAAAGGAAAATTAATGCTGATTTTTTCTTTTTATCTTCAATTTGTACAACAGATGCTTTCTGAACACTGAGTCATGTTAACTGAATACGTTTTCTCTGGATAAAATAGGGCTGATGTCTCCAGCAAATGGACTGCTGAATCCTTTCAAGTCATTTTCCTTCATCACAGCAGATGAAATACTGTTTGTTACATGCAGCATGAAATACCTGGAAAGAGATAAAAGCTGCCTCTGTTCCCAACTGCTCTGCCTAGTAGCATCCCCGTTTCCAGAATTCCTGGCTTGGAGTTTCCTTTGGAATGGTGGCAGCTGGAGATCTGGTAACAGTTTATGGTGCTTGGAATATGGGCAAATCCACAATAAACCCAGTTATCCTTGGAACGTAAGCAGGCTCACAGCCTGGACAGACATGCACCAACATTTTGCAATCTTTTAGATTATAAGACCGACTTTAAGACAAGCATAAAGTCATACATTATGATACATTAAAGAAAACCCACATGTCACACTGCACATTTGCAAGATACTTGTGTGTTGCTATATTATTTTATAGAAGATTTCAAAAGTTGTTCTAGCAAATCAAACTGCAACAACCTTTACAAATCTCCTGGCATAACAGGGACAGCATGAAATTGTGAGGGCCTCCCGAACGGACTTACAAGTATTTGCCACTTGTCAATAATTCATCAAAATGTAGCAAATCTTTCAAAATGTCAGATGGGTGAAATGCCGAGCTGGCAGAAAGTCAGTCTATAAAAGAAACATAGGAAATTTGAAATGCTTTTTGGACTATTGATCTGGACTAAGCTTCAGGCTTGAAACACTGAGGGTTTCGATTTTGAGACATGCAATGGAATTTTTCTTCGAAGTAGAACTTCTTGGGCTTCCAGTTGACCACTGTGATTGTCCATATGCCAGGGTGACCAGGGTGTCATAACCACACAAAGCACCAGGGTGACTGGTTATCATAACCACAAAGGAGGACATAGCACCCCAAAAGATAGGACATTCAAGAAAAATGTAGGACATTATAAAATAAATGTGCATGGGTGATGTGATGACACGGCGGGGGCATCATTGCATCACCTGACCATGGTTTCCTCTCCCACCAGCAATGCTACTGGCGACAATACAGGGATGCATTTTTTTCCTGGCACACTGTGCTGCAAGAATAGGGGACGAAGAAGATGCCTCTGCTTCGCTTCTGCCAACTGGAATGGCTACAATGGGAGGAGAGGTTGACGCAGCCTTGTAAAACTTAGCCCCAGACTTCTCCTCTAGGTGTGCTACTGAATTTGATTATGGTAACATGGTTCAGGGCCAAGGATCTCCACCAAGATTCAGTGGAAGATTTACAGTGCAGGTCTACTCAGAAGAAAGTTCCATTGAGGCCAATGGGGCTTACTCCCAGGCAAATGTGTATAGGAGTACAGCCTAAGTAGGCAGAGTAATTGATAGGTGTATGTGCTTTTCAAATGTTTCTTGTAAAATTCTGCAAACATACACAGGTATGTATATGAATATGAACTACTTACCTCCATTTACCATTTTCTTTCAGACCAATACGCTTTCTTCCAGCAGTGATTTTCATGACCTACACTGTTGTCTTGTTATGCTCTCCAGAAGAAGAATCGTGGGAAGAATCGTGCACTCTCTTTAATTAGAGTACAATTCACGTTTGTTTCTTTTTGGGGGAACTAGTTCTTACCATAGCGTCTGGAACACTCGCCAAGTTTCTCTAGCTTCACATCGCTTTCCGGAGCTGTGATGAAATGAGCCAGATGCTCACTATTTGATAAGAGTTTGGTCCCACCAGATCAATGAGAAGGTTCCTGTTCTATGCTTTCTAGCAAATCATGATCAAGGAAATATAAATGTTGCCCAGCATAACCAGTGAAGTTGTAAAGTTTAGGCTTGGACATATCATGTGAGAAGTGACATGTGAAGCAGATTTAAGCTTCTTCTTTTTAAAAAATAAATAAATCTCAACCAATACTCTTTCTTAAACAGATACTTTAAAGTGTAACAGTGCAACTTGCGGCAAATTACTCAGAAGTAAGTTCCATTGTGTTCAGAGAGGCTTAGTCCCAGGAAAGTCTGTTCAGGATTGCAGCGTGAGTGGATTTCATTATTTTAAATGGGTTTTTGCAACAGCATTCCCAAATCTTTTTATGATCAATATAAAAAAGCAGCAGGACTGCAAGCAAAGCACATTGCCAATTCAGTCAGCAGAGGTGTACTTACGGTGCCATGAGGGACGACAGATGTAGTGGGGGCAAAAAAGTGGACTGCTTTTTGGCCCTCTCTTGTGTCTGGTACACTCTTAAATGGAGCAATTCTGGAGGCTAGGGGGTGTGGTGGGTTGGCGCAGGGCATGGCAAAGTGGCGCTGGGATGCTGGGATGTCACCCCCACCCCACCCCCCTGGGGACACTTTGAGCTGGTTACAGCTCTATCAATCAGCTTCGATGAGCACTTTCTCAAACCACTTCCCCTTGAACTTCTGTGGAAGGAAGGAAGGAAGGAAGGAAGGAAGGAAGGAAGGAAGGAAGGA
>JAJKFI010000019.1:3965372-3989411 GCA_029204185.1 Lerista edwardsae
GGAAGGAAGGAAGGAAGGAAGGAAGGAAGGAAGGAAGGAAGGAAGGAAGGAAGGAAGGAAGGAAGGAAGGAAGGAAATCGGGATTTTCTAGTAGCAGCGGCTCCCAAAATCAGACTCAGTTAGGGGACAGTCACAGAGGCCTCCTCAAGGTAAGGTCTCCTACTCAGACTTTGGGACCATGAGTGAGTGTTTGCAGAAGTGGGGCTAGAGTTTGGGGGGACTGCCCCCCCCCAAGGCCTCAAAAAGCCACTCCCAGTTTGAGGAGCAAACTGGCTTTCCCTTGGTATCCACGGCATCTGCAGCATGTCAGATCAGTAGATGCTGGGGGTACACTCTACATGGTGTCTGCATACATTGTACTTCGTGCTGCTAAAAAGGTTAATGTAGTGAAGCTGTTTATGGCATGGAACTCAGTGACGATTAGGAAATGTTTTCAGAATTTGATATTTAACTCTTACTATGCAACAATACTGTACAATACATGATAGTTTACCAGGAAAAATATCCAGTATCCGACAGCATTGGATTGTTAACACAAAACTGTATTTTTAAGATGAGGCAGTTGGCTCATGAGAGTATTGAAGTTCCCAAATCAAAAGCATTAGATAATAAGGCACTTGACATAAAGTTTGACTTTGAAATATGAATTTAAAATGTGCATTTTTCTCTCACTGGCAGCATATTTTGTTTCAGTTCTATGTACAGACACTCTGATCTCATCATATCCACACAGAAGCAAGCTAACTGAATGGCAAATTGCACAAGATTCCTAGTCTAATCCAACAGCCAGGGCTACATGCTCAAACTCTTAAAAAAATAAAATCTCACCAATCAGCTGCTTGGGAGAAAGACAGGGAGAAGGGCTGGATTGCAGTTGCTCTGCTGCTTCTGTGCAAGGGGGTTGGTCTTCATTGGGACCCTCGGTCATGCAAGGCAGGGACAGGAAGATAGCAGCACCTTATTGGTGTTTGGAATGCTGGGGGTGCTGGAACCAGAGGTGGAGGAAGGGTGCAATGGGTGGTGGCGAGAGCAATGGGCACCGGCAGCAGTGAGGCACCACAGTGTGGAAAAACCCACACGCTTTTTGGCCCACCCATCCTCCCTTGCTCTCAAATCGCTCCTTAATGGAGCTCTTCTGGGTGCAGGGAGGCGTGGCGGGGTGTTGTGATGTCGCCCTGCCCCTGGGCACGCTCGGAGCCTCGTACGTCTCTGGGTGGAACTTCACTGGCCATTGCTCAATGGTTTTCAACTGCTGCCTTGTGGCACAATCCTAACCTGGAGTTAGGCCAGCACAGTGAGGCCAGAAAAGTTTGGCCGGCACAAGGCACCGTAAAGCAAGTTTGGACCACTCACAGAGTCAGAGAGGATGGCGCATGTCTGTGTGCTGGTCTCTCTGACTCCGAGAGTGATCTAAACATACTTTACGATGTCCCTTGTGCCAGCTAAACTTTGCTGGCCTAATTCCAGGTTAGGATTGCACCCTTAGTATATCTCAGTTTGTTTTTTAAATCTTCACTCACCAATTGCTCAGTCTGAGATTAGCTGGTTGCCTTTGGAGTCAGGCAGGAATTTTTTGCTTTCCAAATGATTGGCAGTGATTTTTTTTTTTTGCCAACCCAGACTGTTTTTTCTTTGGGTTGGTGGTCTTTTTATTCAGGGCAATCACTTCTGGAAGGTTCTGTGCAGGCAAGCGAGCTGGAGTAGGGATTTTGATGTGCACCCTGAGGTATGCATGTGTTTGTGGGTGAGCCAGAACCGATTCGAGGCTGCCTGGTTGAGGGAGGCTGGCACGAGTGTCCCCATGACTGGATGGCAAACCAAGCCTCAAAGGCTTTCCAGCTGGGGGAATTCTATGCAGTCTGGCCTCCTTGACCCTTCAGGTTTGCTGCAGAGAAGCTTGAGCTGTCAATTGGTACATCATGGTTTTCAGTGAAGATAGGAATGGCTAAAAGGGGAATAGATGGCAGCTTAATGTCTCTTCTGGGTTAGATGCTCACACTGCAAAGGGGAGGGAGTTAAGAGGCTTGGGTCGCTGCAGGTTCTAAAAAGTTTTCAATTGGCTTTAATAAAGTGGCCCAAATTATATCCCAAGCAACTTGTCTCTCATGTTTATTGGGAGGGGGGTGCATGGGAAATTCATACTTCCCCCTGGTCTCTATTCCCATGTAAAGCAGGTGATGCATAAGATTTTGACTTTCATAAAGGGGTAAGTTCACGCAGTCTTGCCTGCTCTGCCCATGTGTTGATAGCTGCCAGTGTATGTAAACTCTTTTTTTAGGGTGCAATCTTAACCTGGAGTTAGGCCGACACAGTTAGGCCTGCAAAGTTTGGCTGGCTCAAGGGCCACCGTAAGTGCGATTAGACCACTCTCGGAGTCAGGGAGGATGGCACATGTCTGTGTGCTGGTCTCTCTGACTCCGAGAGTGGTCTAAACATACTTTACCATGTCCCTTGTGCCAGCCAAACTTTTCTGGCCTAACTGTGCCGGCCTAACTCCAGGTTAGGATTGCGCCCTGAATCTTTTAACAAAACTGGTTGCTGCAGTAAAAGAAAGGAGTACTATAAAGCTCGATATAAGAAATTATTATACATTGTTTTATGTATCTTTATATAAAAAGTTACAATTAGCAAGCATATGACACAAAGAAATGGGTAGGAACAGCAGTAATTATGAATGCATGCTTTTTACAATGTGTCTCATCAAAGGGATTTGTTGTTGTTGTTGTCAACTCAAATATTCAGCAAAGTACATGCAGATTTGCTTCTTGGGGACAGATTCAGTCATATTGTTAGATGTATATCCAACAAATGTTTCTACTGCGGTGATTATAACTGGATAAATACCTGATTTAATCATTTATTCCTGAAACTAGGTAATCTTTCCTTTGTAACAAAGCATAAAAAAATAAATATAAAGAAAGAAAGAAAAAACTGACAATAAACATGATAGGATTGATAGGAATGAGTCTTATTGCCATCCATTAATTTTACTCATTGCGGACTGTTGATTTTTTTTTCATGAAATTGGAACAGCTGGTCAGAGTCCAGAGCATCTCTAGCTTGTGGTTCCAGGATCGACATTTTCACAATTCACTGAAGCATATTCAAAATCACCCAGGAGCGCACTATTCTCAAGCAGTCTACATAATGAAAACAATGTACATATAACAAATTCAATGTAAATAATTTTCTTTGACATGACACATATACAAGTAGGTAAGGGACATTCAGTATATGAATAGGATGCAACATAAAAATCCATAATAACCTACACTCTCCTTTGAAAATATGCTCCACACAAATCTATAGGACATCAGTTGGTTCACACATGATCCTGTCCTGCACATTGTTTGCCTCAAAGTTGGATTAACACAGAATATTTTTATGAAATAAAGCCTACCATTCTACCTAGGCAATCCGTTTGTGTTTGTATATAGCTGGATTACACGGCCAATGTACTTGCAACGTACATGGATGTTGTCATGTAAGCCTTGGTTCATAGAAAATGTTACAAATACTATAGGAGGATATGCAGGTCTAAGACTGACTACAGATTGTAGAAGAGGGCTATCTGTGCACTGATCCATATTTCTGAGTGAATGCACGTATAGCTTATTGCCTTTGAACACTGGTGCCACACTATAGCTTACAGCATTGTATAGGTGCAAGGACCCATGGCTGGGAGGAATGTCAGGTGAAAAACCTGGACTCAACTACTGCCCCATAGTTCAGTGTTCTGAACTAACTGTTCCCAGGCTTGCTGCAGCTCCACAGTCTGATCCTAAGAGCTGCTTCTCAAGTGACAAAGGATCCTTGCAGCCATACAATGTTGCAAGCCATGCAGTGTTACAAAGGCAACATGCATCAGTGTAGCAGCAGTTGAAGACAGCACAACTGAAATGGTGCAAGTACTATTTTCAAGGTCTTTCTTAAATGAAGGGGGGGGTCAAGATGGGGGAGCGGCAACATTAAGCAAATCTTATCCATAGCAATGGGAGCCGTATTCAAAGCAGGAATCAATGGGAGCAGGAATGTGGAGGGGGAGGGAACAATGTCTTTTCTAGTGGGTGCTGCTGGCGTTTCTTCTGAATCTTTTTCTTTTTTTTAAGATTATCAGCCCTTTGGGACACACGGAACCATCTATGGATTTATATGGCCATGTAAACCACTTTGTGAAATACTTTTGTTGAATAGTGGTATTCATAACCACAGAACATTAAGGGCATAATCAGTGATGTCATTCAGTGGGAACGGACCAGAACAGGCGTTCCAGATCCTAACGGGCTCCGTGGCTGGTTCCGGATTCCCGACAAGTGCCAATCAAAAGTGAGTTCCTGTTCCTAAATCATTTGAATGACACCACTGGGCGTAATCCTAACCAACTTTCCAGCACCAGGCCTCAGGGCAGTGCATCTCTGAATGTTTGTTAGGGAACAAACATTTCCTTACCTTGAGGAGGCCTCTGTAACTGCCCCTTAAGGGCAGGATGCAACACTTGTCCCAGTGGCAGAGCTATGTCAGTGCTGGGAAGTTGGATTGCACCCTAAAATTGACTCAAGAACATGAGAATCAAAGCTTATATACTGAAGGGACTGCAAGAGCACACCAGTTTCAATAGGGGAAAAATGCTTGAGAAGCACTGGACTGCACAGAGCCCCATAGGACTGGGTTGCAAAATTTATAACAGGTATTTTTAAAACACTACTAATTGTTCAGGTTTCCATCCCAAACATATTTCAAATCAAGGAACAATTAATTTGATGTCAGCCAAATATTCAGTGGTTCAACTAGTTGAAACAACTGTTGCTGAAGTAAAAAAAAAGTATTCAGAATTCTTAGGTATGAATAAAATGAGAGGAATACATTGCGAATGTACTCTCACGCCTCACCCCAGCCTATAACCATCCTGAGAACACTAACTGGTCAAATAATTTTGTTTTCATAATGTCCATGTTTGTATAAATTGTTTTCTGAAAACAAAAGACGATTGGATAAAGCTGGCGTGTATATTTTACTACCTACCAAAAACCATATTTAAATATTACTTTTCTATATACTTCATTATAAACAGATACATACTTTTGAAAATACACAAGCTCCAACTCAATGACCTGCAGTGCAACCCTATACTTTTTAATTTAGAATAAAATTACTAAGTATGAAGTACACAAACTAAAAAGTAATTGAACTCCTTGCTGAGCTTGGCACTCCTCCCAAGGAAGTGTGCAGAGAAGTAAAGCGCTTACAGCGCCATCCAAACTCCAGCTGCAGACGGCAGAGTCGCCACCGTGCTGGCCAAAGGTGTTGTGGCCAAAGTGGCCGAAGGTGTATCATAAAGCTTGTTCATGGCACCCGGAGAGTTAAGTAGGCTGTGTTGGCAGGGAGGCCTGTGTCACCCCACCGCTGTTGCACTCAAAGCTCCTGATGCAGGCAGGTAAGGCGCCAAGCAGTGTTCACTACATGGGGCAAGTGGAGGGGAGCCAGAGAGGAGGCCATTTTGGGAGGTGGGACGGTGGAACAGGGGGCGGATTGGGCCTCTAGCAGAAGCCTCCTCAGCTGTAGCCTAACCCCCTTCCTGGGCCACCCGACATTACACTGAGCTTTCCGGATTTGCGCCAGTTGCACAGCTGCCGCAGATCCAAGAAGCACCATAGGGCCCACTGCGGTGTTACCTGGGGAAAGGGGAAAAATATCCCCTTACCTGAGCTCTCCAGCTACCTCCTAATCTCTGCTGGATACAGTGCAAACCGTGCAGCCTGGCTGCACCAGTGCAGGTTAGGATTGGGCTGCCCATTCTTTATTCTGGGCTGCGAAATGTGGAGGCTCCCCCATTTCACTACTAAGGAAAACTCAGGGCGCACCACAGGGATGCATATGTGAAATTTTCCCAAACCTCCCCAAACACAAGGAAAAAAAAAAGGAGATTTCTGGAGCTTCATCGCATTGCAATCATGTGTTCAATCATGTGCAATCAATAATTGGATTGCGGCAGCAATATTTTGGTACGTAGATAAAAATAGATATTGACTAAGGGAAAAAATGCACCTTTTCACACCTTTTCGATAATTAGCAAAGCGAAAATGTGCAGCTCTGTAAACAGAACAAGTAGAATTCAATTCTGACGATCTAAACTGTAGGTTCTGTGTGTTCCTGGTATATCATAAATCTAAGTGACAATACAGTGAGATAACAATGTCTTTATAATGTGACTAAGGATTTAAGTGGTAAAAAACAAACAGCCTGATCCACAGCTGTTGGAAGCAGAGGGAGATCTGGTACCAATGCTGCTCTCACAGCAGGGACAAAACACTGTGCTTGCTTCCCAACTGAGAGTTAGAATGTATCTCCTGCCACTTTATTCATAGTAAGTCAAGGTAGATGTTAGCATTTTAGATCAGGTCCTATGTTTGCTGTGGATCCAATAACTGGGGGGGGGGGCATCCATTTAACACTCTCCAAAACAAACAACAAAACCATAGGCAGGAAAAGGACAACTCAAGGGCTGTCCATAGATTTCACTGCAACGTCACAAGGACCGGCTCTGTGATGGCTAGGCAGTCAATGTGGTTGAATGCATAAAGGATTGGGCTTAAACACGGGAGACTCTAAACTACCAGTTATCCATGCAGATTGCTGGCTTTGTGCATGTCATTCCCAGCCTCGCTACCTCAAAGCAGTGGCATTCCTAAGTGGGGGGAAGGCTCAAAATAATTAAGTTTCTGTACACCAGTGAAGACTGGGAGACAAACAAAATCAGCTACCTAGCTAGCTCTTCAGAGCTCCCTGTACTCATACAGGTGGTTCAGGCTGAAAGTTATCACCCATTGAAACATTGTACACATCATTTTCTTAAATAAAAGGAAATGGTCATGCCAAGCATCTCTTTAAAATTCAAGCTTAAAAATGCAGATTATGTTTAGCAAGATGTTTTAGTGATTTTATAGAGTTTATGCATTGTTTGTGTTACAGCAGCCCCCTGCCTACAACTTGACATTTGATGAATGCTAAAAGCTCAGTTGATCTGCAAAGATGCTAACTATCTAGCACCATTTTAAAAAAGAATAATAAAGCAACACACACACACACACACACACACACACACACACACACACGGAGCAAATGATAAACAGTTATCAGACTGTATCGAAATGAATGAAATCAGGCCCGGCCCAAGCTGAGATGACACCTGAAGTGATGCCCACATTTTCTACCCCCCCCCTTTTAAGATACGCTCGCACATACTTTTAACCTCCCCACCTCCACTGTCTCCTCTTCTGCCTTGCCTGCCCAGCCACTTTTTGAAATCCTCTTGCATTATATTTGCCCAGCTTGTTTTGAAGAAGTGGCTGGGCAAGCCAGAAGGAAGAAGCAGGGTGGAGTGACTGGACAGGGACTGGAGTCACAGACACAGCTGTCCCCGGCTTTCTCTTCCAAACCCACCTCCTGCAGCAGTGGCATTTGAGGAAGAGGTGGGTCACCCCTCTTCTGGTCCTCTTCTCACTAGCTCTCAACCAAAGAGATGAGGATTGGAACACAGGGTGCAGCAGCTGGGCAGGTGGGAGGCTGGGTGATGCAGCTGGTAGGCACAGGATAGAAGCAGACTGCTAATGTGCTTCCTGTTCCAGCCAGCATCTTACTGCTCATCGCACCTGGGGTGACTGTGCTGACTTGGAGCTAGGCATTCTGGAAGTTCGGAGGTGACGTAATAACATAATCAAGTTGCTCTGACCTTCTGGGCTTTTGCATTGATTTAGAGTGCAATCCTAACCTGGAGTTAGGCCGGCACAGTTAGACCAGCAAAGTTTGGATTGCACAAGGGACACCATAAAGCAAGTTTGGACCACTCTTGGAGTCAGAGACAATGGCGCGCATCTGTGTGCTGGCCTCTCTGACTCTGAGAGTGGTCCAAACATACTTTACAGTCTCCCTTGTGCCAGCCAAACTTTGCTGGTCTAACTGTGCCGGCCTAACTCCAGTTAGGATTGCGTCTTAAATGTGAAAAGCCCCCTGCCCTTTAGCAATCTTCAGGCTACTTCAGACCCAGATACCATGTGCTCTAACCAGCGAGGGGCAAAAACATGAACAATGGTGGGAGTGTGCGATGGCTAGGTCTGAAGTGGCCTAAAGATTGCTGATGGGAGGTGGGCTTTTCACATTTAAATCAATGCCAGAGCCCAGAAGGTCAGAGCAATGTGATCTGTGACATCTGTGAATTATGTCATTATGTCACCCCCGATTGTCCAATGTGTGGTGATGCCCCCCCTCAAGCCTTATGCCTGGTGTGGCCTGTGCCGCACCCTGACCTAGTGACATCATTGCTGCCACTCAAAGCAGCCACTTCATTCAGTCTCATGATGGGCCGGCCCTGAATGAAATGCAAATGATGGTGAACTGGGAGGTATATGTTGGTTCACTTACCTTCGATTTGTCTTTTACACCCTAGTTGTGTTGTACTCAGACTCATGTTTGCTTAGAGACCCAATGAGGCAGAACCTGGAATGTTATGGCTATTTCATTCAACATAATAATGTTTGCATAGAAAAAAAGAAATATATGCATACACATTCTTAATCAAAGTAGACCTTAAGTACCTGATCAACTTGATCCAAGACACTTAACATTGGCATGCAAATAGACAAAAGAAAGGTTCTTGTCGAGGTCAACCAACCAACCCTCAAAGTACTCCACCAACACACCCCATTTCAAGTCAGTAGAGCTGAGATTGTCAGAGTCCTTTGAGGGTCTGGGCTACGTGGTGGCTTATATGTATAAAATGAAAAATGTGGGGCACATGAACGGAACACTTAAACACATGTAGAGAAAGAAAGCATGCATGTGAAACACAAAGTCATTAAAAATGGTTCTGACTGCATCCAAATAAGTTGTACATAACTATTGTTCTTTTTAGCTTTTACTTGCAAATGTTTAATTGTTCTTATTTACAAGCATTCAAGGTGCAATACACAGCACAAAGAGTCTCTGTGTGGTTCTTTAAAATAAAAATCATGCCAGGTTACTGTATCATCAGTTATGAAAGACTCTTCTCCACTACATTGTTTTTCATAAGCAAATCTAAAACACTATCAAGCTAAAGCAATAAAAATTATCTTCGGATCTAAATGGCAAATAAATAAGACAAGCAGTGAGAGTATGGTATCTGAACAGAAATGGTGTTGTAATACTTTGAAAATATTGCCATTTACTATATAGATAAAAACATATTTTACAGGAAAGGGTGAGTGTTTTTCTTTCATCAATCTGACTTTCACCAAACTATGCAGGTTTCGGTGGTTTGAGGATAAAAGCCAAGCTACTTTTCAGCTAGGTAGAAACTACATGCATATTAATTTTGCAAATAAAACATCACTAAGCCTTTATTTAAAAAATGTCTTTGGTATAGTAAAATGATATGGTACCTGCCCTTTCTTATATTTGGATATGATTAAAACAATAAGAGAAGAAGAAAAGAGAGTGATTTCTTTGAATAAAGAACTGCAGGAGAGAGACAGGAATGGAGGGTCAAACTAGATGCGACACAAAAGATTGATGATTGCACCTCCCACACTATTTCTTCTTAGTAATTACCAGCCCAAGGTAGCTTTTTGAAAACTGAGCAAGTAGTCTCTTGAAGAGGGTACTTCCTCCCCTTAACCCTACTTTATCCTCCCTCCAGCTGCCTTTAGCTCTGGAGCAGAGAAAAAAAGTTACAAATTGTCCTGTATTTTCTTTTCTACAGCTAGTAGTAACCTCAGTGTGTGGATGGACAATTTACAGCATAAGCCTATGTATGTACTGTATGTCCCATTATATTTGACGGAATTTACTCCCAGCGAAGTGCATATATGTTTGCAACCGTCAGTCAGGGCAATGGGAACATACAAATGCTTTAAAACAGTTGTTCCCAAACTGTCGGTTGGGACCCACCAATGGGTCACGAGCCAATTTCAGGTGGGAGGCAAAGCACCAAGAGCAGCCATATTGAAAATATGGGAAGATGGAATGCTGGAAATGGGGGGGGGGCTGTGTGGCTGTTTTGCTTGTGACAAGGTTGTAAATAGGCTTTTTTCTTTCTGATTCATTTTGCTATTGGAAATGGCTGAAAAATAGCCCAACATATTGCTGCATTCTCAGGAAAGCAGCAGGCTCTGGGGTCACAATGACTGCACTTCCAGCCATGACATCACTTCCGGTGGGTCCCGGACAGATTGTCATTCTAAAAAGTGGGTCCTTGTCAGTGGTGTCATCTAAATGATTTAAGAACAGGTACTCACTTTTGATTGGCACATGTCGGGACCCGCCCACCGGAAGTGACGTCATAAGCCGGAAGTGATGTCGTGGCAGAAAGTGACATGAAAAAGCCCTTTTTAAGGCCTCAGACAATTTTAAACTGACCCAACAGTTGCAACAGTATTCCACAGCACCCCCAGAACATGTTAAGGAGTCCTGGCATCATGTTAAAGTGACCCAACAGTTCCAAAACCCCAGGGCAGCTCATTTTTCAGTGGCAAGGCAAGGCAAAGCTCCACTCGCTGCCTGCCTGCCTGCCTGCCTGGCTCTGAGAACGTGCAGGCAACTCAAACGTGCAGGAAATTCAAACGTTGCAGGGGGCAGAGTTGACAAGTAGGTGGGCGAATGGGCGGGGCCGGCCGTAATCCTAGGAACCGGTACTCGCATACCCCCGCGTACCCCCTGCATGACATCACTGGTCCTTGTGCTAAAAAGTTTGAGAACCACTGCTTTAAAATATCCTTTTCCAGAGGACTATTTCCTCAATTTTCTGAGCAACTACCCAGGGCGGATAACTCCACAAAAAAAAAAATGAATCTCATAATAATGAACCTTCAGTGTCATAGCTAGTTGGGTCCAAAAAGAAAATGAAAAAGAAAGTGAAGCAAGATTTTACAAAGCCCAATTCACACAACATGTTTTGATCTGGCTTGGAACTATTCCTGTAAAGGGATTTCCATGCAAAACTGTGGTGGACTTGAATGAGAACTGCTAATCAATGAATGAGGAATATAAACTGAAGTTTTCAGAAAGCACAGTTTGGGATTCTTAACAAATCATCTCCATGCCTTTGCTGTTTCCATGTTGTGTTTGCATTGGGACCCATTTGTGGCCATCACTGTGCATAAGTTCTTTACAAGCTGGGTGAGTGGATTCTAGAGAGAGGAAGAATCTAATGGCCAGAACTCTAAATGGAAAGAGGAATTAGAGGGAAAAATAAAGCAAGAGGGAATATTTGGGGTGGAATCAAGTCTTCACAAAAATAGTCTTCATCAAAAATCTATTGATACTGACCGCTGGACTGCTTTATCATGTCTGGACAGCCTGTGACTGGTGGTCGGTACCTCTTCGATTTCATCAATCTCGCACGCGTCCACCGCATCTTGTGAGTAGCTATGCTTCATCACAAGGATATTTCTTCTGTTCATGGGTTGGATGTGGGGCTTTACAGGCTGGGGTTGAATTTCTGTCAAGATAGGCGTATCTCTTGTGCTGAGGTTACTACGGCTGCCTTTAGTGCTAGATAACTGTGATCCACAGTGGTGGTCATGAATGCATTTTGAAGATGATCTCCGCAGTTTATGATAGTTTTCAAAGTCGTCTGCAACATCTGCAAGGTCCGCAGTAGCCCCTGCCCCTCTAAGAGTGCATAACTCATAGTGAGGAGGTTCAAACACCTCCTGGAATACTGTTTGATCAAAGTCTGCTTTCCTCTGGACAAATTTTTTACGAGGCTGCTTGATTTGTACTATAACAGAGATTATGATAAGGAGAATCACAATACAAGAGGTGACTCCAATTATTGTCCCACTGGTGTTGGTGAGCTGGTCCAATATGTTGGCTTTTCGCTTTTCTGCATAGAGGAGGGGGAAGACAAAACACAAAATTAACATCCTTTTTTTTAAAAAAAATAGCCACAATGTTTTTATGCTGTGTAAGTAAATATAAGAAACAGTGCCCAAAAAAGGCTATGCTTCATAACGCTATTTGTGTTGACATTCTAATTAATCTTGCTGATTTTTACGCACAGTAAAGAATGGCTCACAATGTCAAATTCCTTCATACAATTGCAAAGGCCCAATCCTAGCCAGCTTTCCAGCGCTGATGCAGCCACAATGCAGCCCCCAAACAGATGTTCTCTTACCTTGAGGAGGTTTCTGTTGACTGCCCCCCCACACACACACACACATCAGCCTTTTGGCATGGCTGTATCAGTGTTGGAAGGTTGGCTACAATTGGGCCCTTGGAAATGGTATCCAGTTTCCTGTTCTATCACCTGGTTCATACTTATATCTTTTTATATGATTGTTTACGTCATCTGGCCTTTAGCAGTTTGGTCAGAGTTATAGCTCCAACAAGGTCCTGTAGGTGATGCTGTCTAGCAAAAAAACCTTGAAGGCATGACAGTAATGATTTCATTGGCCAGGACTCTCCTGATCTTCCCACTATCAGTGAGGTTTCCTCAGGCTAGATACAACTATGCTTTCATCATCATGATTTCTCATTCAGTAGCCTGGGTCTCACACTAGTATATTCACTTGATCTTCCTCTCACAGGAACAGACTGTATATTTTTGGACTAGAATACCCAAGCATAATTGCTATTCAGTCATGTCCCTGGTCCATGTGTTGCTTCCCATCAACTTACTGTATCCTACATGCAGAGGCATCATTCAGGCGGAACGGCCCGGTACTCCATTCCGCTAGTTCCACGGAGGTCCTGGGCCACGCCGCTGCCTCGGAGGACGGGCGAGCTGCTTCTGGGCCCGCCCTCCCTCCCTTGCATTCGGAATCGCTCTAAAATGGAGTGATTCCAGCGCAGTGAGGCTTGGGGAGGGCGTGGCAGCCCTCCGCCATAGGGGCGGAGGGCTGTCAATCATCCGAGTGTTCCGGTAGTTGGCGCGCTTGGATGACATCACTGCCTACATGTAATATAAATTCTCTGCCAAGAAGGTTACGTACTATGAGGAAGCAGAGTGCAAGCTGACACTCATAGCTTGCAGATACAAACAGGGATAGAGTGTCTCTATCTTTAACCATTTCATTTTGGCAGGTGCAGCTTTTTAAATGCTTCCATGTTGAGCTGCACTGCTAGTTTCCTCTTGTATACAATGGTGAAAGGTATAGGCACTCTGTGCTCCATTGTATCTGGTCACCCTGTAGCTTGGCATCTGGAAATGCCTCTTCCAAGCTTCCTCAGAACTGATCAGCATTCTCTGTAGTCTCATAGCCAAGGAACTGGTGATGGGATTTGAACCAGTTCCTCTCAGCCTTAAGAGATCACAACTGAGAATTCAATAACTGAACTACCAGTAGTTGATGAGAGCTTAAACAGAAATGCTTCCTTACCCTTGAAACTCATCTCAGATGCTGACATTAAGTATTTATTTGAAAAAGCTGGTGCTAGTTGCAATTCAGCAGACTCAGGGAGAAAAGTAGAATTATTGCAAATATGATTTCCAGAAAGGAAGAAAAATCCCTATGAGCCATTACAGTACTTTGCTTTTTGCAAAGATGCTCTCCAAGATTCTTGAACATAAATCTTCAGAGCATCACTGCTCTAGACCCAAAGGACAATCTTCACAGTTCCTTGTCATAGTCCGTTCACTCTGGTAGCATAAATTTCACTTGCTGTGCTCCACTGGCCATGAGATTATGACTATATGCTGAACTGCTTTCCAGATACTATCAAGCTCTATTCCAAATCAGAGAATTTGCTCACAAAACCAAGAAGTCTCCTAAGCTCAACAGCTTCTTCACATCTTACTGTAGAATCCACCATTGCAGAGGCTTCTCTGGGGCATCCTCTCAGCAGGTATACTGGGAGGGACAAAGCAGATACGGGTGGGAGCAGTGATGTCATTCAGGGGGAACGGACCAGAACGGGCGTTCCGCATCCTAACGGGCTGCGTGGCTGGTTCCGGGTTCCCGACAAGTGCCAATCAAAAGTGAGTTCCTGTTCCTAAGTCATTTGAATGGCACCACTGGTTGGGAGGGATGGGCTCTGGGAGGAAAGCTCAAAAGTAGCACTGACCAGAAAAATCCAGTCTGCTTTCAGGCTTCCCTACCTGGAATCAAATGAAAAGACTCGCAAGAGTTGGTAGCTATATCATAAATGTATCTGGGACATCCTCCCATTTAGAATTGGGAGAAAGATTAGATCTAGGGCTGGATCCAGTGGTCAGGCCTACCAGGGTACAAACTCTGTACCGGTACCTGCTCATCACTGGAAAACCCTACTTCATTGGCTGGTGGGTAAGAGAGAAGGAAGTGAGATCATGTCCTTGCCCCTTTCACTTTCAGTCATTAGTGGGGGGGGGGGGCATCTTTACCGCCCAGCATTGGTAAAGCCCATTGGCTGGTGGGGAGGAGAAAGAGAAAGATGCATCATTATTTCATATGACCAAAGCTTAGATTCCTTCATGTGTTAGTCAGAGATTGTTTCCACTTATGTATTTATTCATGCTCATGTTTTAAACATTACAAATTCCATGCCAGGCCACCCATGATGTATACCAGTCCATTTTTAAAATGAAAAAGTAAAATGCACATTCATAAGGAAAATACTTCTTTAACAACCTCTATAAAGTTTATGGTGAAGCCAATCCGGAGTCAATCTCTGAATTAATGTTTATACACACACAAATGCATATATATATATATATAAAGCCCACAAAAAGCCTCTCACATTTTATAACAAAATCAACTTTACGACTTTATTTTCCATAGATTGAGATTGTCTCATAAAATCTTTACTTTCTTCAATCAATCATTAAAAATTATTTATTTAAATAGGAATGCTCAGCTTAACCCAACAGACTCCAGCCTGCAATACAGCAGTAACAGCAACCATTACTATTTCTATACTATATTTACTCAAAGCTAAAGGAGACAGATAAAAGTTATGTAGATGACATTGTTGATCCAGAATTTTTCCAAAATATGTGGTGAATAAGTTTTAAAAAGTCATTGTCATTAATAGTGCAATCCTGTACATGTCTACTTGGAAGTAACTTCCATTGTCTTCAATGGGACTTTCACCCAAAGGGTGTGTGTATAGGATTACAGTCTAAATCTAACTAAAATATCCTAGGTGTTTTTACAGAAAAAAAACTGCCTTGAACTCAAAATTTATTATCATAACCTGTACTCAAGACTGATGTCCTCATAACTACCCCATTCCCATAATTATCCAGTGAGAGGAACCAAATTGGGAAACTGGAAGTTTATTATGGGTTCTCAATTTCCCATTGTTTATATTTAAAGTGGAAGGCACCTACAAAATTAAAGTCCTATCACATGTTGTTGTTGTTTTTTCTTGACATAGAGATGAAGATCTTCATTGGGAACAATGAATATATGTAGCAGATATTTGCTAAATCCTAACAAGTTACTCTCCTTGCCACTTTAAGAATGTAGTTAACATAAAATGTAGCAATGGCCACTAGCTTAGACAACTTTAAGAAATGAGTAGGCAAAGATATGGAGAATAGGTTTATCACTGGCAATTGATCCCTATAGCTAAATGAAACCTCTATGTACACACCCATTATGCTTTTCCATATCAGATGCTGACAGATGCTTCAGGGCCAAATCTTATCCAATTTACCAGCCCCGATGTATCCACCCGAAAGGGGTGTGTGCTGCATTCTATGGTGGTGGGGAAGTCATGGATGCCTCCTCAAGGTAAGGGAACTTTTGTTTCTTATCTTGTTGCTGCATTGCGGCTACGTCGTTGCTGGAAAGTTGGATAGGATTGGGCCCTCAGTATCAGATAAGCAGAGTTGGGACCTTACAAAAATTTGTATACTGTACTATAGTGGTTCTCAAACTTTTTAGCATTGGTACCCACTTTTTAGAATGCCAATCTGTCTGAGACCCAGCATAAGTGATGTTATGGCCACAAGTACAGTCATTGTGACACCAGAGCCTGCTGATTTCCTGAGAATGCAGCAATAAATTGGGATATTTCTCAGCTATTTTCCATTAGCAAAGTGAATCAGAAAGAACAATAGCCTATTTACCACCTTGACACAAGCAAAACATCCACACAACCTTTCCCCATTCCAGCATCCCATCTTCCCATATTCTCAATATGGCTGCCCAAGGTGCTTTGCGACCCACTTGAAATTCCTAATCCACAGTTTGGGAACCGCTGCTCCACAATATCTGGTGCTCTTAATGTTATGGAACACATTGGGAAACCACAGTACATGTTTGATACATACATGATACATGTATGCACCTGACATCACACAGATGTCCACACCTTTCATCATGTTAGTCTCCTTTAACTTTGAACAAATATGGTTTAGGAAAAATAATGATGATGATTACTGCTCTTTTTCTTTTGAAGTATGTTGGGTCTAGATTTCCATTTAAATTGATAGCTTTCTAAAAGGCAAAAGATGTATTTCTCCATTTTTAAAACAGACATAAAATTGTATGTCTCATGGATGGACTAGCATGAAATTGTTGAAACATGAGCATAAGTACATGGAAATCAACGGTGGCTCTTTAAAATGTGAGAAACTCTAACTTGGAATACTTCATTTTGTGGATCAAATAGGATTCATGGTGCCTGCTGATAACTGAAAGTGACATCATTAAGCAGGAAGTGACATCATTAAGCAGATGGTGGCCAGAAATAAGCACTTTGTGCTCACACAGAAATTCAATAGCTGCAAATGACAGGACAGCAAATGTGCAAATCATAATTTCAAGAGACCCTGCTGGGAGAGTCCAATTTTAACAGGGACCTGTTATATTGCTTCCAGGGGCTTCATTCAGTCTGTGGGCTTTATGCTTGACACCCCTGCTCTAACCTATGGCTACATAAAGCTGCCTTCTATGTCAGACTATTGATCCATCTAGGTCAGCATAATCTACAGTGACTGACAGCAGCTTCTCAAAGGTTTCAGTTTCATTACCAGTTCTATCTAGAAATGCCAGGCATGGAAACGTAAATATTCTGTATATAAGGTAGGCATTTCTACCACTTCTATATGCCCCATCTTCCAATGTTGTTAATTGATGACTGATTGTCATTGCAGTGATCTCATGAATAATGTTGTGTGTGAACTGATATGAATCAACATTTGGATTAATTAAAATATTGATGAATCCAATAGCATAAAAATATAAGGGCATCTTCCCCGCTCCTCCCCCCATCAACATAGCCCTGGCTTCCTACTTTCAAGAATTCACAACAAAGGAATATATTTTTCACCCTGAAAGTGGAAGGCTTTCTGCACTGCTTAAGAGCAAGCCTTTGTGCAGTAAATTGAAATGGCGAGATCTTTCTTTTCATTCCGGTAACTCTGAGATGTGATATCACATACTATGAAAATATTTTCAATTTAAAAACAGCATCAAGGTTTAAAAATGGCAGGTTGCTTTTTTTTTTCCCCCTGCAGGAGGGATAAAAATCAATGTTTGGCCCACAGCGCAATTTGTTTATTACTAGAAGGGGGGCAAGCTAATGCAACCCTAAATACCGTGGACAGAGATAAATCATGTCTCTTAATGTGCTTAGTATATTAGAAAACAAACCACAGAGAGATATGTGGAAAACAATGTGGAAATTAAATGACTGTCCTGGGAAATGTGTGGGCATATACTGCTAGGGAATGGGGATGCAAAGGTAAAAGGTTATTTTCTTCTTTCTGTTATATATGGGGCAGGTAGCTTGCAGCTAGGCCTTAAGAAAAGAGGAACTGCACCCCTGTTCTACCTTTACAAGCTAGAAGTGGAACTTAGAACTGAAAGTGCTGTAGTCTGAGCACAAAACATAAATCCTTGTCTGCTTTTAGCTGGGATGCAGACACAGTAGCCTGGATAGGATTGAGCTGTTGGGCTTTTTGTTTTGCTTCCTTAAATGGTTGACAATAATCTGCATTGCCATATCAGCAGAGTTCAAGATCTGGCTTCATTTGGCCTTTGGCTTGCCCATGTAAACAAACCACAACTGGCAGGTACAGTGTAGGGGTTCAAGGGCGAAAGAGACATAATGGACACTGGTGTATCTTGAGGCAATGGTAAGGGAGGAGTATCCAAATCAAAACAACCTCTCATAACACACCACCCAAAGTGAACCTGGAGTAGAGAGTTCCTCTTGGGCTTCTCAGCTCAAGAGCTGATGACATTGACACTGGATCTCCATCGCACACCTTTCAAGTGTGCAGGCAATGTAAAACAAAAATAAAAACAGTTATAGTGTTGATCTGACTTTTAAAGGCAAGGTGGGGTCATCCATCCCTCTACCTTCGCAGCCAGTATACCAACACTCTGAACTGGGAGGACTGACTTGAACCAACTAAGAATACTGCAGGCCAGGCATGTAAATGAGGAAAGTTGTAGTCCATAGTTCAACTCTGTTGCCTTCATTCTAGGGGTGTAAGAGAAAGATTTCAGCTGCTTACTGACATTGTGCGAGTGCAATTGTGGAGTTAGGCCAGCAAAGTTTGGCTGGCCAAGGGCCACCATAAAGCACTATTGTACCACTCTCAGAATCAGGGAGGATGGCACATGTCTGTGTGCTGGCCTCTCTGACTCCGAGAGTGGTCCAAACACACTTTACAGTGTCCCTTGTGCTGGCCAAACTTTGCTGATCTAACTGTGCCGGCCTAAATCCTGGTTAGGATTGCACCGAGTCTTTTTTTTCCACAAAGGAGCTTCATTTCAGGAGCTCACTATGAAATCTTAGCATCTCATAAACCCGTCACTACATACTATAAAAAGACTAGCTATAGAGCCAAAATATTGGGGCGTGGGAAACAAAATTCAAAATTCCGGCACCTTTTAGTTTTAGTTTAGTAGGGAATTTAATCTCCACTTTTAACATAGTACTTTCTTCTAACTAAAGAAAAAGTAATCTGGGAATATTTGCCACTTGTCAGGAAGAAGACTTTCATTTACACAGCATTTCAAGGCAAGCTGTGAATAGGTTTCAACTTTTAATTCAGCGTGCTGTTCCCCAAGAGAGACCCAAGTTTGGAAGGAAATGCATTTTTAGCAAACGGTATTGACAGCCATCCCCTTGCTGGCAGGAGCGTTTACTTGTGATCTGCATGATATTTGAACATGCCTTTCCATATCCCAGTGGGCTGCTATTGCTGCTGCAGATTAATTTTTGAGTCTTACAACTGATTCATAGAGATCTGGAAACATCATCAACACCACTTTCCAAAAGATAAAGCCAAGTCATCAATCAATTCTGAAGGCAGGATTGGCAAGTTGACTTTCTCGGGTAGAGATAATGAAGAGATACTATACTGGCAACAATCTAGGGCTGCAATCCTACATGCTTCCTTGAACTCCATACCATTGAATATAGTGGAACTTCTGATTAAACATGCTTAGGGTTATATACAGTACTGTAAAACTACTTGGCTCACAAAATGAATAACAATAATCATTCAAGTAATTAAAGCACAGAAGAACTTTCTGCACTTATAACTATGAAAAAATTAAAAGATTAGGATCCTCCTGAGAAAGTGTTACTCTTCTGAATGATTTCAGATGTTTGTTTTTGAACTATTATATAGTTTTCATTTCTTCTGCTTTATTTAACAACTCACAGACTTGAGTTAAAGTTGACTGTATGCTCCCTTGTTCTGCACGCTTTTCTGATTGCTTCCTAAATTTAATGTGCCTTGTAGTTTCAAAAGGAAATCTTCAAAGGGTGAATCGTATCAGTCACAGTCCAAACAAAGAATAACTCAAGTCATTTACATTGAAACAAATATACAGTAGGTTCTGAATGGTTCAACAGCCAGAGGTTTATCAGAAACCACCAGTAACTCACACCTGCTATGTGAAACAGGCTTAGATTCTGGTTTGTTGTTTCAATTCTTTACATTTCCAACCAGCTGGATCTAGAAGTATTTACTTAGATTTTATATAATGAAACTACTCATGACATGCCTTGTGGTAATATAACCACAACTGGAAAACCACATTTTAATATGTAATATGGTCTGGCTCATTTTCTTCCAGATTAACATCAGGTTAGTGAGCCATCTTCTTGTTTCTAGCTCTTGTTGTCATGAACGAAGGAGGGCTTTGCAAATGTATAACTTGTAAACACATGGCAGGACGTGCATCTCTCCACAGAGAAGATGCATGAATTCCAAAGAGTGGAAAGAAGTTACCTGAATAATACATGTATGGTACCACACCTGTCTCTTTTGTGTGTCACATGCAAAAACAGGTTGAAAGCTCCACACTTTCACCTGTATTCATTCAAGCATCTATTTTTGGCCTGTAAGTCCCTGAATAGGATGAGCTATACAAACTTTACAGCCCAATCCGATACAGGATTGGGATTCCAGCCAGCGCGCTTTAACAGGGGAGATTTTGGGAGTGCTGCTGTAAGAGACAGCAGTGCTCCATGACCATCGACAGACCCCTCCATGGCAGCTGGAGCAGGTGAGTCAGCAGCAGGGTCAGGGTGAACCTGGGTGGGGATGGGGAGAGGAACAGGGGCAGGGATGCTGCGGGAAGGGATAGATCTGATAGATCATATCCAGACATGTCATGTAGCAGGTATGTGAGGGTACGCGAGTACCCGTTCCTAGGATTACGGCTGGCCCCGCCCATTTGCCCGCCCACTCGTCGACTCCGTCAGTGCTCCGCTCCACCCCCTGCAACGTTTGAGTTGCCTGCACGTTTGAGTTGCCTGCACGTTCTCAGAGCCAGGCAGGCAGGTAGGCAGGCAGCGGAGCGAGAGAGACCGACGGCAGCAGCAGCGTGAGCAGGTAGGCTGCCTGGGGCTCCCTCCCGAGGAGGCGCAACGGTTCCGGGGGGGGGAATTGGTAGCCCACGCGGTCTACCGAGGAGGCGCGGCGGTTCCTGGGGACAGTTCCTGGGTTCCGGCTATGACCTCACTTCCGGTGGGCGGGCCCCAACACAAGTTCCAATCAAAAGTACGTACCCGTTGCTAAATCATTTAGATGCCATTACTGATCATAACCCCTCTATCAGCAGCCTCTCTTTCTCCTTTCTCTACTCAGACGTGCACCAGTTGAAGTGCTGGCTCAAGCCAAGGAGATACATTGCAGAACGAAAGGCTTATAGAGGAGGGTAAGAGGAATTAAATCTCCTTTCTTCCCTCCCAGTATACTCCCCTTCTGCTGGATACAGCACACTCTTTTTCAGTGCAGCTGTACCAGCGGGAGGGTGGGGAAAGATAGGACTGGGCTCTTAGAGATTCACTTGTATCCGATCATAAGCTCTCAGCTATTCTGAATGACAATACTGTTTTCACCATACAACCCATACATCATGTTAAAGGCAGTTATAGGAGGCAAGTAGGCTGTAGGAGGCGAGTCTACCTTCAGCTGTAAAGCTAGGAGTTCTGCTGGGTGATCCAAGCTCATGCATCTTATGGAGACAAAATTAGACCTCAGTAGCCTGCAGTTTCGCAAGCAAGGAGCCTATCATACGTACTTTATTTATACTGGATTTTGTACTTTTATTCATCTGTTTTGTTTTAAGATGTAGCTTAGTCAGAGTCTTGGAGATGTGCATTTAAATAATTACATAATTAAGCAGACATTGGAGATCACAAAAGAGTCACCGTCTAAAGGGTTGCAAGCATAAACAGCCAATTAAAAACAATTAAATGGAAATGCATTCTAGTTCCATTTGATTAGAATGGCCATGAGCATAAATTCGTCTCATTACAGTTCCAGTTCTATATACCGATGCATTACCTTTGCAGTGGTTTTCATCCCATGGATATACACAGTTCTGGAGTCCATTGCAGACCAATGTATTATTAATACACATATTACTATGGCAAAAGAATGCGTTTGCTTCACAAGGGGCTAAAGAAAATCAAGAAAGAATATCAGTCAGCAGTCACCAACAATAGATCTACCCTCAGTATATTCACCCCAGAGCAACAAAGCAATTAGAGACAATCCAGTTCAAAGAAGCTGTGCAACCTGGATTTCCCAGCTTTCATTAAAAAGAAGTCTGTAGCCCATGTGGCTGTAAAGATAGCTTGAAAGGGTACAAACAATTCAGAAAGGACAATTCATGGAAGGAGGTTTGATAAGATTTCCAGTACTCCACATGACAGGTTTCACAGCCATGTTGACCTTCTCCCCATGACCATCAAAGCAAAAAATAAAATAAAAATAAGCACATTTATGCAAATTTGTCTTTTATATAGGTTGTTAAATTTCAAGGTTTTGTGGCATACAATTCTCTCTCTCTCTCTCTCTCTCTCTCTCTCTCTGTGTGTGTGTGTGTGTGTGTGTGTGTGAGAGAGAGAGAGAGAGAGAGAGAGAGAGAGAGAGAGAGAGAGAGAGAGAGATTTGCTGTCCTGTCTATAAGGAAAGGATGAATGGCTAAAATAAAATAGCTACATTATATGGCCAATAAACTGACACGTTAACAGTTACAGTGGTGGAAGTGATCAGTTCCATGTCTAGCTTGCTGGATTCACAAAAATGATACTTTGCCATGTCAAACTCTTGTCCAAACTGGAGATCACCATACAGAAATCATCACTGCAATCCTTCACTTTCAAAAATATCTCATTATGCAAAATAATAAATCCATGGTTTGCCAGTCATAGGTTTAGTACTTCAATAATTGAGATGAGCTCTGCTTCCTAGAGGCCTTACATTTTTAATTTAGTTAATCCCACATACACACAGACCCTTACTACCCGCTCAGTCCCCTTCATGCATCTAATAAAACAGGTTATTGTTAAAGGGGACTCATGTCACAATAAACTGATTAGGATCAATTCAGACAAGGATTCAACAGAACAGTTTCTACAAAGCAATCTTTTTTTTTTTAAAGTTATTTAACTTTATGCAAAAAGAAAAAAATAAATGTGCTCATTGTTAGTTTACCAGTTACAAAAAAGCGGATACAACAGATATATTAAATACATAAATCTGCATGTTTCACGTAGTTTTAAGTATTTTGTCCAAGAATGGCATCCAGATAGTTTCAAATATGTCCATTCGCAACTGATGTTGACCGACCACTTGCTCATAGACTGATAAGCGCAAAAGTTCATCCACCCAATCTAAAAATGCGACCATGCTGAAAACATTAGACCAACTCACATCCAAATGCTGAACATAACTGACAGTGGTCTTTTTTAAAACTTTTTTTTTCAAGATTTTCAAGGCTCTGGGAGGGCTGCAGAGGGAGTCACAGACTTCCCAGACCTCCCCCCACCCCCTGAGCCAACCATGACAATCTTACCTGCTCCGTCCGAGGCAGGGACTGGATCTGGTGCTGGTATGCATGGCTGGCTCTCGAGTCAGTGCAAACGTGCATTTTGGCACATTTGCAACACTTGAGAGCTGGTACAGGAGGCCTGCACTGGCGCAATATGCCTTTAGGATTGGGCTCCCATTACATTGTGTCTTCTGTCTGTTTTGCTGCATTTCAGGAATTCAAAACAGTACAAGTCTTGCCATTGATTTCAATAAGATATGATGTTTTATAGATGAAAGTTGAGGTCAATGAATGAATAGCGATAATTATGAACAGCCCTTAAGTGGTATGTTCAGGCACATACACATCTTTAAAATAAAAAGATAAGAGACTGCAGTTGCAATAAATGTTTGCCCTTCTGATATTGCAGGAACAAAGATTTTCGCAGTCCCTGAGCAGAGGCAAAGAATGATTGCCTAAGGCTCACAAGCTGGTAGAATCAAGTCGCTTATATTACTAAAGCCCCAAGATGAAAGTGACACTCGAAGCCATACACTCCATTTCAGTCTTCTCAGGCAAATCCAATGTCCTCAATGAGAATTTTACAACCCAATGGAGATTGTTCAGTTACTGTGGAAGTTCCCAGTTCTGAATTTAAGGATTCCATTAGAGCAATGATACATTTTGACATTCATAAAGCCATTCAAACAAATTATTCCAGAGGTCTTTTTTCAGAATTGTTAATTGAAAGCAAATAACTACACAGATTTTATGTCAAATTTTTTGAATTCTTTAACCTCTGTGTGTGTGTGTGTGTGTGTGTGTGTGTGTGTGTGTGTGTGTGTGT
>JAJKFI010000019.1:3993125-4004693 GCA_029204185.1 Lerista edwardsae
TATTATTATTATTATTATTATTATTATTATTATTATTATTATTATTAATTTATTGGCCAGGAATGGAAACCATGCCTGGAATTTGACGTGGCCTTCGGCTACATACGTACATACAACACCGCCCACCCACCACACATACAAAAAACGACAATACATAAAGGCAAATCCCAACATTGCTCAAACATCAGATTGTAACAACATAACTAAAGATTTAGCAGTTTGGTGGCGCAAGGAAAGAAACTGTTTTTGTGCCTTGATGTTTTAGTATAAGGAGTCCTGTAACGTCGACCCGAGGGGAGAAGATCAAACAACTTATTGCCAGGATGCGATAAGTCTGCAACAATCTTATTCGCTCGCTTTGTAACTAACTCCAACATCTTCCTAAAATACATTACGGGCCCAATCCTATCCAACTTAACCAGCACCGATGCAACTGTAATGCAGCAACAAGGTAAGAGAACAAGCACTCCCTTACCTTGAGGAGGCCTCCCTGACTCCCTCTCCATCACAAAATATAGCACACGCCCCATTGGGACGGCTACATCAGGCCTGGAAAATTGGATAGGATTTGGCCCTGACTGTATAACAGTCTTGGAATACTTGCACAGGTTAATTCCTAACGATTCACAGAAAACAAATGCTAACCTGGAACTCCTTTTAAAGCAGCTACCTCAGGATAGCCAGAACATCCTAAGGAAACTTGCTTCTCCTCAGAACTAGAACTTCAGTGACAGCTGATCACAAGCCCTTTCAAGATGTGAAAACAATAATTCTGTCTTACAGTAGGAAATACACTGAAGGATGCATTTACTCTTTATGTATCCCTTGAGGATATTATCCTCAATGTATCTTTGTTAATAACTCATTTCCACAATTAGGATGGAATCCTAACCTGGAGTTAGGCCGGCAGAGTTAGGCCAGCAAAGTTTGGCCAGCACAAGGGCCACCATAAGCACGTTTGGACCATTCTTTGAGAAGATGGCACACGTCTGTGTGCTGGCTTCTCTGGCTCTGAGAGTAGTCCAAACATACTTTATGGCATTCCTTGTGTCAGCCAAACTTTGCTGGCCTAACTGTGCCGGCTGAACTCCAGGTTAGGATTTCGCCCTTAATAAGGCTATGAAAACTGAAGTCGTACATGGTTTGAGTTCAACGTAACTCTTTCTTAGTTAGAGTACGATGGTGAGAACTAAAGCAGAGTCATATCAAACTTTTAAGAAATGGGGTGGATGCTATCACCATGCTGAACATCTTATGTTTCCAGATAAAGGGTGAGCTTAAGGCAATTCTGTAAATAGCGAGAATGGTAGGTATCAAGAGACACAGAACTTTGAATCTGCTGCCAAAGGTGATAGAATGGGTGCCTGTTCTGCTGAGCTAATAATGGGATTTCCTCTGATCCCCATGCCCTGAATCTAAGAATTTTTTTTTAGGTTAATGTGTAGGTGTTTCTGCTCAAAAGTTAAGCTCTTTGGAGGAGCTGTAAATGTAGCATGTCTGTCATTAATCAGGCTGGATATCACTGCTGGAACAGAGAAAAGCAAGGAAGAAGTAAATGGGGGTGGAAACGTCGGTAATATTTATGGGAGCAATTCCCCCCCCCCAAGTATTATATAAAAAGAAGCAAGCAAAAGGAGACAAGCCTCCATATTTTTTCTTTGACATCTTAACTTGTCATACTGATTTTGATTTGGGGATGGGGCTCATATGACATTTATAGATTGTGAAGTGCATGATACAGAGAGAGAGAGAGAGAGAGAGAGAGAGAGAGAGAGAGAGAGAGAGATATGATGATGATGATGATGATGATGATGTTGATGATGATTTGTCCTAAAATCAAGAAAGAACACTTTTAAATATGTGGATTAGACAGTGTGTTAAAACTGCTGAGTTAACAGTGTTGGGCTTTGTAGAGCTTTCAGGATCAGGATGGGGATTAGGATACAGTGGGAGCCCTGCTCTGCCCTCCCTGCCCTCTCCTGGACTTGAATGGCCTCTCCCCTCCCCTAAACTCCTGGAACACCTGCCCCCCTGCTACTGCCTGACACAACACTTACTTACCCCAGTGACTAGCAGGCAGGATTGGACACCCACAGTACTAGAGGTGCGGTGACACAGAGGGCGATATCACCTCCCCCTCCCAGTGCCACCAGAGCATGTTATGGCTCTGATGGAACCACCTTGTTCTTCCTCCTTACCTTGCCCCATCGCACAGTCCCTTTACATCAAACAGGAAGTCTGTTTTTTTGTTTTCCAAAAGAACTAACTGTGTAAGGACGGAACAAGGCTTTTGTTTGGAGAGCACCAGTAGAGGCGGTGGCAGCATTTCATGGTGGCACTGGGCAAAGGACCAGGTTGCACCTTCCTGGTACCTAGAGTCATCCAGTCACCTGTGACTGCATTCCTCAGTATCTGATACTTTTGCATTGTATCAGCTTCAGACACTGCTTCTGCATTGCCTCTATGTTTGGGAGAGATGAGGGGTGACTAGCTCTCAGCAGAGCTAGATGATCTAAAAATTCTTCAGAGATCTCAGCAGAGATGCCGAGAGACAAAGGGATAAATAAATACTTGGGCAAAAAAGTATGGCCTGAACTGTCCTTTACATCTCCTACAAGACTGTTTCCATCATTCCTTTCTGCAATGACACTCCTGTCTTAAGCATTTCTGACCCATTCTGATTGACAATTCAACATTCAGTAGTTAGTTCTTCAGTCCAATTGGATAGTGATGTCCCAAATGTTAAGGAAGGAATATCTGGGGCTTATGTCACTAAATATGCAATTCTATACACACTTTCTTGGGAGTAAGTCCTATTAAACATAAAGCATTTACTTTTGAGGGAACGTGCATAGGATTGTACTGTACTGAAAGTTTCACAACAGTCCATTTAACATCCTGCATCTACATTCTCTTAGGACACATTTTCTTCTGCATCTCCCTATACTACATGATGCAAGATCTTGATGAAACCGCAACGATTAATGAAGGCAATTTATAGCACAGTAAAATGCCATCTGTGTCTGCTGTTGAATTTCTGTTTTATTTTCCTCTTCATTCTGAATAGACTCTCTCTCTCTCTCTCTCTCTCTCTCTCTCACACACACACACACACACACACACACACACACACACACACCCCTCTCAGGTCTCCTGGGTGTGGAATATGTTCCGACAGACACTGAATATCTGGACAGCTGGACTCATTATCATCACATTTTATAATATTTAGCTGTCTGTCTCAAGGACTGCATCTCACAGGCAAACATTTGTTTTGCTTGCCATAATGCATTCTTCACTATTAATATTCAGTCCACAGTCCCCTGTCCAAAGGACATGGCAGAGGAAAAAAAAATATAATGGTGTCATTAAATCCTTCAGACCAGATCAGCCAAAACACACATACAGCTTCCACGGCAGTCCTGAATATGAAACTTAATGTGATAGGGTTGTCATAACACACAATTGAGCAGTTAACAATATGCTTCCAAAATGTCATTGACAGGTAAACTTCTGTTAAAGTGCCAGTATGCCCCAGGAAGAGCTACCGGCTGTCCAACTATCAAAACTATTGTTCAATCCTGATGACAATCACTGCGTTTTAGCCATTGCATAACAGCAGTTGCAAAAGCAAATGCTTGGAGGATATCTGCGGTCACAAAAAGGAAAAAAAAGATGTCCATGTTTTTGTTGAACTTGAAAGCCCTGTAAATGTGTATCAGCTCACATTCCAAACACAAGTTGGTTACCATATGTCTACCCTTCAGCTCTTTATAAGCACTGAATCCCTAATGCCCCAATGGTTGTTTCTAAGGAAACAGAGTATGATGCCTTCGATTTCAATGAATCAGACTCTGAATATTCAGGACTGCTGCATCCACAGACAAACAAGAAGTAATGGCATCAGAGCAATACGGAGTATTATCTCTGAAGCCAGCTTGATTTATGAACAAGAGAGGCATACATTACCTTTGAAGCCGTATCATCTAAGAACAGAAAGATACACAGTTTCTGGCCAGTTCGATGCATCAGAATTAACATCAGACCCAGAATAAGGACAGAGGCTGATTACTGAGGTCTTCTCAGTGACTTATTCTGAATTATATCCAGACTAACAGAGAATATGACATGTCAAACAATGATGTGTTTATATAGTCAAAGGCAGCCTCCAAGTCAATCAGGTGACTGGCAGGTTCAGCTGTTGATTTTCCTACTTTGCTCCTATCACCTTCTGCAAAGGTGCTGCTTACTTACTTTAGAGCCCAATCCTATGCTCTTCCCCACCCCTCACTGGTGTAGCCATACCAGTGGTGGGATTCAGGGGGTTCACCCAGGTTCTACAGAACCGGTTGTTAAATGGCCGGGCTCCACCCACTCGCTTACCTCGGCTGGCTTCGGGGTTTTTTTTGGCTCCGGGTATGATGTCATAGAACCAGTTGTTAATTTATTTGAATCCCACCACTGAGCCATACCGTGTATCCAGCAGGGTAGTGGTGGTGGTGGTGGTGGATTTAAATGTTGGAGTTGGCACAACTCCGTCTGCTGTCTAGAGGGGGCAGTCTAATGATCAAGAGGGGAAAATGTGATGTCCAGTGACCTAGACCCTTCTTACCTGTCCTCTCTGTGATTCCTGTGGGGGTGTGGCCTTTCCTTATTTACTTCCCTTCTGCTCTGAGCATGTCCTTTACTCCTCTGACCATCAAGTTGATAAGACGTGCATACCAAGGGCTCTGATGCCCCCGCCATCTTAAGCACACCTCCATGCATGGCAATGCAGCTGTAGGGCATTGCCTTCCAAGTGTTAGTTGTACCTCTGATCCTAATCAGACGCTGTAGATATGCACTGGATGGAACTGTGAGTAAACCTTTCTTTTTGCATCTTTACCAAGCCTCTGCGTCCTGTGTCTTTTGTTAATTGCAGTCAGCCTGGGTGAGGGAGGTTCCTGTGAGGTGATGCCCTAAGGGGGAATCCGCTGCTTACCCTGCTCTGCTTTCCCCCATCACCAATAAGAAATTTCCAATATTAAATCCCCTTACGCCTTCGCCTCCTGCTCTACAAAGGGTATCTTCGTACCTGCTCCAGCTCTCCAGCTCAGGCAGAACCCTTAACTTCTAAGAATCTCAGGATTGATATCTGGAAAATAGCAGTGGCGGACCCAGCCGAGGCTCTGCCCTAACCGGGTCGATGATTGCTGCCCCCCCCCCCCAGTGCTGGCTCCCCACTTTCGGCGCCATCCCCACCACACTTCCCCACCATGCTGCACTCCATTTCAGAGAGCTATGAGCGCAGGGGCAGGTGGGTGGGCCAAACACCACTCGCCTTTGCGTCTGTGGCAGCTTGAGCAGGCGGGCAAGCGGTGGTGGCTGCTGCTGCTCTGCTGCTTATCCGGCCGCTGTGACCCCTCGGAGTCCCCCCTCCTGCCTGCAATGCCCATCACTGGAGGATAGGCTCTGGTTTATATCTCAAGGATATTATCACTGCAGTTCTACAATACCTCCAAGTTTTATCAATGTCATAAATCGCCAACAAGGAAGTTTTGAACACTCTTCAAAAGCATACGCATTTTATAAATAAAATGGGAAAATGAAGTGAGGCACTTACAAGTTTGTTCAAGACCACACAGATAAGCAATTAGCATTCAGAATTAAAATCTAGTTACACTCTGTGTTCAAATACCTCACTTTAACAAACGTTGCCTTGATCGGGTCCACTACGGTTGCAGCTTGTGTCTGTGTGGATTCACATGGGCCAACAAGAGGACAATAAGGGAGACCCTATAGCTTGTGCATACAAATACAGTACTGCACCAGACTGTTGCAGGGAATGGCAGTGCTGTGTAGTCCTTGTATATGTCCACCCACCGTCCCTTGTCCTCTGACAAGGAACGAATGTGCTGAATTAATGTTTCCTGATGGAGTACAGGCTAGGGATACGGTAGATATGCCATACCTACCTTAGGGCAATTTGACCATATTGGGCCCCGCTTCTGGAGGGACCCTGCACTGGGGTGGTGAGCAGAGGGCCAGCACCTGGCACCTCTCTGACACTCCAGCACGGAATCTTCCGTGCTGATGCAAGGACAGTGTGGCAAGCAGAGTCCTCCTTCCCAACCGGCCCCTGGGTCTAATTCGCTTGAAACCTGCCTCCCCCCTAAAGCATTTGGAAGTGACACAGCTGCCAGATGCCTTGCCACTGCCACTCATCCTAGTGAGGAGGACACGTCCCCCCACCCCACAAACATCTTTTGCTTTGGGCCTGGAGCTCCTAAGGCCAGCCCCACCTGTAATGCAGTGAGAGCGCAATCCTGACCTGGAGTTAGGCCAGCACAGTTAGGCCAGCAAAGTTTGTCTGGCACAAAGCAAAGCGTGTTTGCACCACTCTCAGAGTCCGGGAGGATGGCGCACATTGGTGTGCTGGCCTCTCTGACTCCGAGACTGGCCCAAACATACTCTACAGTGTGCCTTGTGCAGGCCAAACTTTGCTGGCCTAATTGTGCCGGCCTAACTCCAAGTTAGGATTGTGCCATGATTATCGTGCATGTGTGTGCTGGGGTGAGAAAATGCAAACTTGTTGACGTCCATGGAAATGCCCCTCATGTGTAGACAACTGGACCTCTGGAGAACTGAGGCCAGGGTTAAAAACAACAACAGCCCACACCCACCTCTTTGGTTATTTCTTGTTTCAGCGCTCACTCTGCATGAAGGAAACACCATTAATGTTTTATGAAATTTGAACCAACTGACATCCCGATAGAGTCTTACGTTCTTGGAAAGATGTGAAGAGCATCTGGAATCGGCTGCTTCGACTGCCTTCATCTGCCCACATGCGGATCACTCCAAGACCTGTGCGCAGCATCACATCATTAGCAACAGTGCTGCAAAACTTAGCTTTTAAATCCTCCACTGAGCTACTTCCATCATAGACAGCCACAAAATTCCTTTTGCATTCATTAGAATTCTGCATTTCATAGTCCAAGAATCGTAAATATATCTACAAAACAAAAAAACAGTGAATATGACAGTATAAACCAGAATGGGAACAAGAGGCATTCAACAGCATTCTTTCCTTCTAGAAAATAATCAATTTCACTACTGAGTGATAGAGCGTTGGTTAATTTCATAGCAGAGCACTAGCCAAGTTTAATGCTTGTGTGTAAGTAGCAAACAGCAATAGGACAGGATCATTAACTGAGCTGAATATATTTGTCATTATCACCAGATGAGGATTCCCCAAGTCAGTATGTGGATCATTTTTCTATGTACATACTATCTACCCAAAGACTACGGGAGAGTTCAAATATGCATGCTCATCACTAGTTGACTCCATCATCAAATGATCACTTGCATGTGTAAATCAGCAAAAAAAAAAAATCACTGTAGATAATATACAATATTACTCATACTGAACCAGGCAGCTAAAAGTTGTTTCTTGTATTCTCCTGTGTCCATACAGAAAAACCAGAAAACCAAATGACAAAACAAAGGTAGAAAAACAGAATGGCACGTTTTTCATCACCGAAGTGATGATCTGCTGAGCTATTTTGGTAAGAGAGAGTGATGGAACATCCTAATTAATTGATATGTTGCAGTGGCGTACTTAGAGGGGGATCAAAGCCCTATACTAGGTATTGCAAGAAGCCGCTCCCCTTCCTCTTTGGAGCAAAATAGTCTCTGTTTTGCTCTAGCTGCTGGGAATGGCTCAGAAGAGGAGGGGGAGTTGTGATCTCCCTGTGGGTATGCCTCTGATATGTCGGTCATTGCGTTCTATGGGATTTAATGGCTATGAATTTCCTCCTGCTTAACATCCTGCTTATTAGGAAGGATGTATCAAAGGAAACTGAAGATTTCTAGACATGATGTGTTTACAACAGATATATAATATTGCATTCTTCAAACCACTGATTTTTGAAAGGCATAATCAGCAAACCTACTTTGCAACAATTGGTTTTAGGAGTGTGGCCTATGAGTCAATCCTGATTTTATTTGTATTGATGTACAAAACAGAAAGGCCCCAACATGCAGAGCCAGCTATAGCAGAGGAGAGACAGCTTGTTTCAATGGAGATGGTGAAGCCTACCTTTCTTCACTTCTTCACCATGCTAAGGAATATTCAGGTAAAAGATGTACAGAGCTTGATGGGGCGAGTTAGAGTGAAGGGAGGGTAATATAAGGAAGATATCCCTACAACATTTCATGGACAATCAACTAGCTATTAGTAGCTGCAACTTGATACAAGATCTACATTGCCATAATACGGATCAGAACTTTGTCTCCATGCCTCATCCCAGAACACTCTCTCTACTGCTCTACACTGGATCCTCCAAAGTGAAGATTTTCCAGCTGACCAGTATGGTATGCAATAAAGCACAGATCTAAATGTCCAATGGGCATTACTTTTCCATAGGGTCATTTCAGTAAATAGCTATTCACATTGCCAGTTTGTGATAATTGCCATCACAATGATTCACATAACATTGACAGATATGAGATTCAGAGCACAATCCTAACCTGGAGTTAGGCCGGCACAAGTTAAGGCAGCAAAGTTTACCTGGCACAAGGGACACCATAAAGTATGTTTGGACCACTCTCCGAGTCAGAGAGGACAGTACACAGACATCCACCATCCTCCCTGACTCCGAGAGTGGTCCAAAAGCGCTTTATGGTGGCCCTGGTGCTAGCCAAACTTTGCTGGCCTAGCTGTGCCGGCCTAACTCCAGGTTAGGATTGTGCTCTTAAATCGTAATTTAAAGAGGTTGTATTCAATAACCGTAGCCCATTAGTAACTCTTATGACCCAAAGCATTTGGGATAACCATTTCACAAACACATTCTATTGTATGATTGTTGCAATTAAAGTCAAACGCAACTAGTCCTTATATAAGCAGGAAAATAAAACAAGAAGAATAAAATGCGGAACAGTATCTTGATCTAATCCTTATCTTTTTTGTTATCAAGTTTAGACTTTTCCTTTCTTCTTGCTTCATTCATTACTTGATTAAGGTTTTAACGATATTTTGTTCTATGAATTTCTATTACATTTATAATGTGCTTTTTGAAACATTTTGCTTTTTCACTAATAATTTAGTACCATTGATAAATATTATGCAATCACAGATATACAGGCTGTTCATCCCTAACATTCATCTAAAGAATTCGCTCATATTTGGCCAATCTCAGATTGCAATCTTTGATTGCAATTCACAAAGTACATTTCATTTCAGTTTTGGGTCCAAGCTTTGTCTACAATAGGTGGCTAAGGAGTGCAGCATAGCCAAATATGTTTTATTACCTAGAACTCCTGACTGGCAACCTTAGTTTTGAGTCACTAGACTAAGCTGTGACTCCTGTGGCTGCTGGGGATACACAAGTAAGCATGACAGAAGGATTATGTTGCAAACAAACTGGTGTTAAGGGATTCCTCCTCCTGAACAATCTATGCAGCTTTGGGAAAGCAACTTAAGCTGATCAAACTCTTACTTGTGTTATAAAAATGGAACACTTGGCTTTAATCCACAAACTCCTTAGCCTGAGAAATAGTACAATAGATGCAGCAGTATTTATTGTCAATTTCACACATTCTTAGTCAAGTGCAATTGGCTCAAGAGTTCAAGCACTCATTTCACAATCAAATGAATATTTTTTTTTCATTTTCATGGATCACCTGGCACCAAAAAACTGTGACTACTTATGTCATTCAATTTTTTAAGATATCTAAGACATGATATCTACAGTGATTTCTTTCCTTCCATGGGGGAAATAATTAAAAATTATTCCATAGAAATAATCGGAACATTGTATAGTAGAGCCCTGTACATTTTGTACTAAAAGTCACATAGTCTAAGCCCCCTACCAAACAATGATGCTATGCATGTTCAGTTTAGTTTTTTTTATAACTGATTTTACAATTTTAATCACATTTTCTAGTTTTGTATTCCAATTAAAATTATAGGTCAATGCTATGCAAGCCTACTCAGAAGTAAGTTCCATGAATGTCAATGGGATTTACTCCCAGGTAAGCATTCATAGGACTGTAGCCTTAACAACATACATACTTTGTGCAGTAAGTAACAAACAGTCCATGGGCCACATAACCATGATCTATGAAGGGGCTATAGGACAACTTGCTTAGCTACATGATGGACTGGAATTCCTTATGATGATTGTGCAGACATTCTCACAATTAACCTCGTGATCGCAAAAGCTGGCTATGAGGAAAGATGATGGGGAAGATCGGGGCAGGGATCAGGGCCGCTGGGAGATGTGTCACAATGGGAGGAGGGCGGTTATTGATGGAAAATACCCTGTGCATGCCGCCCAGCCTTGCTATGCCCCCTTGGGTCCGCAGAGACTTGTGCCGGCTGGAGAGCTGACACATATCTGAACAGACCCATAGGGCAAGAAGAGGCTTACCTGAAGGTAAGGGAATAAATGGTTCATTACTTTGAGAAGCCTCCTAGTTCCACTTCCCAAACAAAATGCACACACTGCATGCAGACACTGCATGCTATGGTCAGGGTCACGAAGTGACCCAGGGGAGGTAAGTAAGAAACAAAATATTTTTACTTACCACAGAGTAGACCGCCTTCCTTCCAAAAGGGCTCCTCAGACCTAAATCAGCTATTTAACTGACATATGTCTGAGGAGTCAGAGGCCTTATCAATGGGAAAAGGGGGGTAGGATCTTGGCGCACGCTGCTGCTGACAAAATCTTCTCCTTCCCTGCCCATTTCTGCCTGTTCCCTGCCCTGAACTGTCTATGAACTTTACCTGCTCCATCCCTCATGGATGGGGTATTGGCAGTGTGGGATGGAGCAGGTTCAATGGGCTGCTGTTGCCTGCTGATGGCCTCTGGCCATTTGCCCTGATAGCTGCGGCCCACACAATGACATCCCAGGACTCACACTGATGGATTGTGACATCGGTCAGCACAAGCCCTGGGAACTGTTGCACTGTTAATATAAACGCCCCCCCCATCTCCCCAGCTAGAACTTCATTTGAACTAAGATTCAACTGGGGGACCTAGTTTTGTCTAAAACTAGGAGTTGAAACATGTTAAAGGATAATAGATATATCTAAGCATATCTAAGTATATCTAACTATGTACAGGGCAGGAGGTTTAGTCGAGAGGGTTAAAGCCTCCGTTTGCCTGAAGCTAAGGTCTGAAGGACGCCTGTTCGAGATCACCGGAAGCTTCCGTGAGCGGCAGACCTTGAGAAGTGCGACTGATAAGAGCTGAGCTGTCTCCAGCTGCCTGTGAGAGAGGAGTTGTGCTGGGCCAGCTGTTTCTTTGGTGGGAGCAGAGAAACCGTCTATCAGCCAGCAGGAAGGCAATCGTGCAGCCAGAAAGAAGGACTGGACCACGAAAGTTCCATCTGTATGTTGTGTAGTTCTTGAAAGACAGAACTTATTTGTAATTTGTAAAAAAACCCTTGGGGGTTGAGAGAAATAAAGCCTGCCTATGTAAACCACCTTGAATTAAAGTCAGAGGAGCAATCTAATGACCAAAGAAAGGCGGTATATAAATATTATTATTATTATTATTATTATTATTATTATTATTATTATTATTA
>JAJKFI010000019.1:4005505-4015946 GCA_029204185.1 Lerista edwardsae
TGTCTGTCTGTCTGTCTGTCTGTCTGTCTGTCTGTCTGTCTGTCTGTCTACACACATACACACGCACACCCACATAAATCAGCTTATTCTTATATATCCTATATATTATCAATGATAATATGTCCCATCCAGGTTTTTTTTTAAATGCTCTCATTAAAAATGCATAAACAATTTTAGGTGCTATATTTCCCCTTTTGTGGATGTATTGATTCCTGCAGTTTTATAAAGAGAATTACCCTCTTTTTTCTTCTGCTGAAAGTGTCACTTAGCTAGAGGCAATAACATGTAGCTATTCCAGGCATACTGGAATACTTAATATACTGGTTAAAACACACATATATGTCAATAAAAATCTCCTCTAATTTTCCAGTGACATTTCGTGACTCCTTTTTTGTCCCTGCCGGCATGGCAGGACAATGCAATATGATTGAGTTATAACCTATCCTGTATTTTAAAAAACTGCTTATTCTTTGCTTACTCCTACCATATTTTGGTGCATCTTGCTCCTGCTGCCCTGCAATTTTTTTACGTCAGCATTTGTATCTATTTTGAGTTAACAAGTGCTACCTTATTAAGCATAATAGTGCGACAGAAAGCAAACAACCATTGCATATTATGTTTTCCTACCTAAGCTTGAGCATTTCAGTGAAAGCCATTCTTTCAAACCATCAATTCCATGGCATTTTGATTAAAACAAATGACAGCCATGGAGCTGAATGCTGGTTGTGTTTTAGCTTTGGTATGTCATTGCAAGATGCCAGCATCATTAGCAACAAAAGTGATAAAACTTCACTGCAGCTGTGGCATGTATAATTTATAGCCCTTGATCACATTCCAGTATAAATGATTGTCTTGTCACCTCTAAGGCTTGTATGCTCATCATAATAATGAAAAAAGTAGTGCTGGTTGAATTGGACATTTTAATTTTATTTTAATTTGAACACAACAGAAAGCCCTGACTGCAGAAAAGAATTACCACAGACTGTGACTAACATATAACTTCAGTGAAACAGTCAGATCATAATCTCTTTATAGTGAATCACTTTTGATGAATTCTCTTTCTTCATCAGTCACTGAAGGTTTGCTCTGACAAGAAGATTGATTAGGTAGGTCAGGAAACCATCACAAGACACCAGCCTATATCCCAGCAAAGCTCATTGAATTCTTCTGCTCTTTCATCCACAGCAGAAAACCACATTTAGGCACAGAAAATACATCTGCTGGAATGGTCATAAATCTCCCCACAAAGATCTCAGAGTTGTGCATTCTGAGAAACAAACAGTCCCACATCCAATGGGAGTAATAGAGGTTAATTAAAAAAAAAGAGGGGGAGAGGTTCACACCTGTCAGGCAGACACACTCCCTGGCATGGAAGCTTAATCCAAACTAACATTTATGACAGTGGAAGAGTAGTTCCTCTGCCATAAATAGCCATTTTGGAGCCACTGCTCCATATGGTGGGGAACAGGGCAGGGAGGGGGAGAAATGGGGGACTTTCTGAGTCGGGATAGGGAAGGATGAGAGGAAAAACGGGGAAGGAGGGGGAAGATACTGGCAGCATTGTCATTTACCAGGATCCTATCCCTGATCCCTTTCCTCTTTCTGCTCCCTTACTGCCCTCAGACGTACATCAGCAAAATAGCTGGCACAGATCCAAGGAGACCCATTGGGGTATCAGAGGCATACCCCAAGATAATGGAAGGTGAAGGCTTCTGTGACTGACCCCCACTGCAGGATGTATCATGTGCCCCACAGTCACAGCTGTATTGGCCCTGGGGGAGTCAGGGTTGGGCCCTCAGATATTTGGGGATACAATATCCTTGTGGGCATAGAAATTTCTGGAGAGTGCCACTGCACATGCTCAGAAGTATTTTTGCCACCATGCACATGCTTAAGAGTTAATCTCTGGCATTAAAATCAGACTCCCCTGAAGTTGCACTAAAAAACATTTTGTTGTGGCAGCATTGCCTTGAAAAACTCAAAACTGGTCCTCAAATTCCACTAGGCCAGTCTGAAGAATGATACTCTTTTAACTGGGCAAGTAAGAGAGAAGAGAAAGGCAAAGCCTTGCTGGATGCCTCCTGACAGCAAACTATTGGGATATTTATAAAGCATTACAACAGCTCCATGTCCAAATGCCTCCCTCACACATGATGCAGTCCAGCTGTGCAGGCAACAGGGGTGATGCAACCGTGCACATTGTTCCACACTGCTGCATCTTTATGCAGCAGCACCAGATCCTGAAGTATTTTCTTTAAATGCTAAACGATAACCTCTCACACTGCAATATGTGAATATAGACTGATGAATAAGATTAAGAGCCCAATCCCATCCAGTTTTCCAGTGCTGGAAATACCAATGGGTTGTGTGCTGCATCCTTCAGTGGGGGAGCAGTCACAGGGGCCTCCTCAAGGTATGGAAACATTTGTTTCCTTATCACAGGGCTGCATTGAGGCTGCACTGGTGCTGAAAAATTGGATAGGATCGGTCCCTTAAAAAATTAAAACCATAATACAATATCTGACAAAGTGTCCAAAAGTAAATGGCCATAAAGCACTATAATGTTTTATTCCTTCAGGATGCAATTCAGAAACAAATGCACAGACTTGCTATAAAGTGCGAGTGAAAAAAATGCTACCTACAAATTATGCTCTTTTATCATGATCACTGCTACAATACCACCTACAAATCATGATCTTATGACTGCACTAATCAAATTTTTAGGACTGAAGTCTTTCTTTCTTTCTTTTTTAGATTGGTTGCGACTAGAAACAGATCTCTTTCTAGTCATTTCACAACTCTGCTTAGGTTTTAGGACTTGCCGTTTACATTTGTTTTAAAATCACGTACACTGTTGGCTGACAGGGAACTCTGCTATACAGCCCAGTCCTATCCCCCCTCCCCACTGCTAGAACTGGCATTCTGATGGTGGGGCGTACTTTTACTATAATAATTGGCCTTCCGTATGCATGCAGAGCCATGCGCTTCTGGCCTGCTGCAGATGCCTCACGTGATGTTGGGGACAGGAGCACCCGCAAACTAAAAAGGTCAGCCACGGGGTTGTGGTAGGCAAGGAGAGGAAGGACTGGTGGCATAACTGACTGGAAAGGAGAGAAACAAGGGCAAGAAGGCGGGAGGAGTGGATCCCACAGCAGTGGTGCACACCAGATGCTATCCCATTCTTTTTGAAGCTTGCCTCTCTTCTTTTCTCCGTGGACATTCACTGCCAAAAGTGGTGGTGTATGTCTGAGGAAACCCATAGGTGGCTCTAGGGTCTATCAGAAGGGCTCGGGGCAGCTGTGGTATGGGTGGGTCATGGTGCTACCCCTGGTGGTGTTGCCCCCAGACATTTGCCCCCTTGACCCTCCTAGGTATGCTACTGGATTAACAGATGAAACCTTAGAATATTTTCAAACAAAAAAATATCAGACAAGAAATGCAAAAATGCAGTAACACTTCTGCACAATGACATGGTTATTCTGCAAGCCATTTATAACATTTAACGGTTTCCGACACAAGAAAAAAAGGATAACTAAAAATTTACATGACACTAAGAGGTAGGAAAATTATTACAATGCTTACTTTGGCCCTATTTGCACCATTTCCACATAAAAGAACCTTCCAGGGGAATCTGACATAATAACAACCTACCTAGTAGTTACTCAATGTTAATTAATTAATCACTTTTTAACAGATTAATTTCTCCAGCAAAACTGACGTTTACATTACAACATGGGCAGTGCAATCCAAATGCTGCCTTGAGCCAGCACAAGTCCCTTATGCTGGCTCCTGAATGTCGTGAAAATGCCATAAAGTGCATTTGTATTGGCCTGGGCAGGGAGTTGGAGAGGGTGGCAGGATGGTGGAACAGAGGCGGGGAGGGGGTGTTTTTTGATGGAGGACAGTACTGCGGTCCAGTCCTACCCTGCACTGGATACAGCGCAGGCAACTTGGCCTGCCTGTTCTAGTGCAAGTTAGGATTGCATCCACACTGAGATATAAATATTCCAAACAAATGCAATCAGGCAGATCAAGAATCCAAAAACTGTAGTAATATAATTCAACCATCAATATAATTCAACTATTTGCTCATGTAATACATCACCAGACTATGCAAACAACTGAACTAGTACTAGAAGGATCTCAGGCCAGTATCTATCAGACCAATCAAAAATAGCATTATCAGTTTGATTCATCACTTAATCAGGGTGTTTTATTTTCCAGTATCCTTTATGATCTTTGCACTGGTTACTGCTGTAAAACTGCTCATTCATAGAGGGTTTCATGCTGAATTGATAACACTATTTAACACAAAAATTGATGTTGAGTGTTTAATTATTCTTGTATGATTCCAATGGTAATCTTAGGGTTATTTGTATCATCAAAACATTTATTCATCTTAAATTTATGTTTAACGTAAATTTACATTAACGAAAAATTTACGATAAACGTTTATTTATCTTAAATTTTGTATTATCTATCCAATTGCCCAATGCATTGTAATACATGTCATTTAAAAAACCAAATAGCATAATTTGTGGCTAAACTATTGATGCTATCCCAAAAATAGCCACATTTTTAAAATCCTCACACCAAAATTAATAAACATGAAAACATTCAGATAAACACAGAGTTGTTCAAATTTTGTAATGCACTGATGTTTCACATCATATGGCCCCTTCTCACAACAATGATTGTGCGTCCCCCCCCAATAGAAGGGGAATATAGGTATAGATAAGAGCAATGTAAATGTTCTACTCAGATAACATAAAGGACACCTGCCTTACCTAAGCATCCCCACTGCTAGAATCACACTGAAGATAGCATACAAATTGTACCATAATCCATTTACTTTCTTCTGGGATATAAAAGCATGGTTTGACTTGCATTGAGAACAGTAATAATAAACAGAACTCCCCAATCATCATTATTTCGTGTGGTAGAACTATAATCACAGTGTTTAAAATGCACATTTATTTAATGTTTCTAATGAAAAGATTCAAAGCCTTTTGACTCTTTGCCTGGCAGATGCAAACCACAGTTCTGTCATAAAGAGACAACATCTCTAATTCATTTCCAGTTTCAATCAATTAAATGATGACAGAAATGAAACAGTAACAGAGAGAACAGAGCATTCTACATGGTGGTACCCTTGAAGACCACTTGGAAACAGTGACTGAAAATACTGCAAAACACAATGGCACAAGTTGTTATTGGGGGCTAGGAGGTTTGGTTGAGTCAGGCCATTGCTCCTTTAGCTGCGCTGGCTACTGGGTTTGTTACCACATGCAATTAAAGTTCTGGCATTAACCTTTAAAGCCCTGCACGGCTAAAGATTGGGATTTTGAAGGGACTACCTCTCCCGCCCCATATGAGGTGGCCCACCCAACAAGTTTCAGGAGAGGCCTTTGGTGCATGCTGCTGCCATTGGGTGAGGCACACTTGTCAATGACGGGCACAAGTGAGGCACACTTGTGAACTGCCTCTCCCTGTCAGTGTTCCAGGGAGATACCTTTTTGTTTTGTCCTCTTTTTCTACTGATACGATTTTGTGTTTTTATCCTGCTGCTGATTATTGTTTATTGATTCAATGTTTAATATTTTATTGGTACTGATTTTTATTGATGTTTTTTAATCAATGGGTTTTTAGTGTTGTAAGGTGCTTTAGGCTGAAATCCTATAGACAATTTCCTGGGAGAAAGCCCCACTGAACATAACAGGAATTGCTTCTGAGTGGACATGTATAAGCATCCCTTTTTTTTCCAAAAGGGTAAAGGTGGGATATTAACATTTTAAAATTTAAAATGATTTTACTTAAAATCAAATCAATTTACAGGGTCTGTTAAATGTACATATAATGTACAACTTTCTTAGAAAATAATACCCCTACAACAGAAGTATTACCTGGAGTATCTGAATTCTCTACAAGAAATTCTACGCAAGAGGAATGCATTTACTGTGCTACAAACTGAAAGGCTAGAAAAGACCTAAAGCCTTCCTTTAGAACGAAATGACCTGTATATTACACTACCCCAAATATTATTTATAACAAGTTCTTTTGTGCACTGACAAGTTGTTTCCCCCTCCCATAGAAATGAAAGTAATAGTTAGTAGGGTCAGCATTGCACATCTTACTAAGCAAAGCATCTCGGCATAAAGCAATGACTTCTGTACTGGTAAAGTCATTTTCTGAAGTCCTGAGTCAGAGAAAAGAGCAGGACTGACCTTGGATCGCGGTGGTGCTCGGATGAACCATTTACAATCAACAGCCTCAGTATCAGACGCTTTTCCTTCTTTTCCAATTTGCACAGATTCCACAATTCCTTCTGATCCTCCCATCTCAAACTCACAAACTGAATAACAAAATAACACACAATAAAATGAAAGAAAAGAAGAATAAATAAAGGCACAGATTGTCAAAAGAAAACACAAAAGACTTCAAAGCGTCATGAAACATTGAACATACCAACCTGGCAATGGTTTCAAAACACCAAGGTCCTTAAAGTCTGGATCTTAAATAAAACCAAGGAAAAGAAAAATTAGTCTTTTTTTTCCTTCAAAAATCCTTGTTCTTGAAACCTGAAGAGAAGAACTATTAGTGTGTATTCAAGAAATGTAACTTATTTTTAAAGTCCCTGCCAACTCTAATGCATGCAATTGTTTGAACAAGTAGAATGAGATTTTTCGTTCAATTGATACCTGCTTGGATCATAATCTTCCCCCTTACCCAAATAAGTTCTCCTAAAGCAAGAATTAGTAATAACAGCCAATTTCACCAGAATCAGATCAGCAGAATTAATTTCAACAGTTCCAAAGAGACCCGAGGAACAGCAGCAGCAACAAGAAGACGATCCTGAGAAGTTCCACAACATTGTTGAATGAAAGCAACATGAAATGAAACATTAACATGAACTTACTTGTAGCTTTATGCTGTATGCAGAGAAGGATTCATATATAGCAAATCACAACTCAGTCCTATGCACATCTGCTCAGAAATATGTCTCATTGAGTTCAATGGGACTTACTCTCAGGTAAGTAAAGGACTGAGCCAAGCAGCCCGATCCAACATTGTTACAACGCTGACAGTTTGTGCGCTGCCCTGGCAGCAGCCATTGCAAACCGTGCCGGCAGGAGTGGCCACCTGACTAGTGGCAGCAAGTCATTTTGGGGTGAAGGAAGGATGGGAGAATGCAAGGAGAAGGAAAACTGGCTGGGACTGGGCAGGAAGGAAGATGGTTTAGGGCTGGGAGTCGAGGATGGCAGCAGAGGCTGCTGCCAAATCCTATCCGAATCTGAGAAGAGCAATCCTACTCTGTCCGTCACATCAACGCTACATCATAGCACGTAGCATCGGCTTGAGAGCACTGATAGTGAGCCTCCCTTGCACCAACCAAAGCTGGTCGGCATGAGGGAGGCTCCGTCCTGTTCCGGGACTGGGATTGGCAGGGGGGGAGGGAGATAGTGGGCGGGGAGAGGTGGACTCCGGAGTTGGCCATAAGACCAAATTCAAAGCCCGTCCGGGAGGCCGCGCCTGCTATTTAGCCTTGGAGCCTTGCTGAGCCTTGGAGCCCAACAAAGGTCTCCTCAGTTCTGTGCCTGCTAAATAGCTGGTGCAGCTATGAGTAGACAATTGGGGCTGCCAGGTCTCTACATGGGGTATAGTAACTGATGTTCCCTTACCTTGAGCTGCTGCTCTGGCCCCACAGGATACAGCGGCGGGCCGTTTTGTACCACTGTACCGCACAGCACCAGGCGAGCACAGGATTGGGTCCTCATTGTCTTAGAGTTTGGTAAAGTATGAAAATACTGATGGAAATAAGAGCAAGACTTGAATGTCCAAGGGATGGAAACCCCAAACTAATTGTGTGTGGTTTCTTGACTGGACTGATTGAATGATTGATTGATTGATTGATTGATTGATTGATTGATTGATTGATTGATTGATTGATTGATTGATTGATTGAATGAATGAATGAATGAATGAATGAATGAATGAATGTCACTGAAACTTCTAGAGAGAGAATAATTTAATGGATAATGCATTCTTTCATAGCGGAATTTGCTCTTTTGTGCAAGGTAGCAAGGAAAGAAAGATTATCACAACATGGATCTGTAGAAGTCTTTTAATTCCACAAAGAGTGCAATGTTATAACATGTTTGTTCCTCCTCAGGAGTTGCCTCACAATGATTCAGGGCATTGTGACACAATTTGAGAATTCTTCTTACAGGGATAAACATTTACTCCTCAACCCTTGTTCTCAGGGAGACAAACATCCACGAGGAATGAGCATTGTGTCTTACTGCTGGTAATACAAGAAGTGAGATCTGCAAGTACTACTGCTAAGTAGAGTCAAGTGGAAAATGCTTACATCCAAAGACCTTGTGTGCCCATAGAAGGGCTGGTTGCCCCAGAGATAATTTGTATGAGTATTCTCAAGAAACGGTATATAATATTTTCCTGTTCTAGAAGCGTTTTGATGGACAGAATTAAGGCAGTTTATCTAGACAAGAAGCAAGTTAATTATACTTTTCACCTTTTAGGATTTTATGAGTATTAGATCTTTTGATCACTCAAATCTGATTTTGTGTTTATAAGGCAGTCTCAGGGTGTGGTACGATTTCAAAGAACACCATATTTGGGAGCACCATTGTCCTTTCCAAGCATATTGAATTTTCACCTTCATAAACAGTCTTCCCCCTTCCATCACATGCAAAAAACTGCTGACCTAGAAAACCTGACAAAGATCTGCTGGGACACAACCTACTAAAACTGAAGATTAATACTTGTTAATTGCTTCAATGAATTTACTACCTTTTAAATGGTTTTTTGCCCATCTGACTTGGACAGCAGCATCACAACCTAAAACCCTTGAAAAAAGTGTTGTAAAGTATTTAGATGATTGTAGAAAACGCATCCACCGCACACCCAAATAACAGGAATCACATACTGAAATAAATGTAAATTATGACTACATATTTTATTAATTGTATTAATTTCATTGGTATCTAACTCATTTTTCCTCCAAGAACCTCAGTGTTCATAGGGTTACGCAAATCAATCTTCACAACAAACTGGTGAGGTATGTTAGGCTGAAATTTGCTCAAGACTACCCAGTGAGCTTCATAATTTAGTAGAGATTATAATTCTTGTTCAGTTTTAACAATCTGTTCCACGGGCTATGTATACTACTAGCAGCACTGAATTAGCTGATCAATTATTTCTGAAAGGCAATTTTAAGTAATCATTCATTCATATCCTAATTCAGCAGTTAAGCCATTCTAAAAATGATTGAGCTTCTGTGTGGCCAGAATTACAAAGCAAAAACAAGAAGAAGGGGCAGGCCAAGAATGTGCAGACTCGATACCATCAATACAAATACAACAAAGATGAAGGTCCAACAATGGAAAGAAGCCATGCTTGATAGGGTAGCAGGAGAGCTCTCACCTCTCGTCCGACATGACTGAATGCATAAAACAACAGCAACAAAGCAGAAACATGATAGGATGCAGGAGATAACTGAAAGCACTCTCTTGTCTGGTGCAAATGTAAGGCACAGATTTTTTTTATCATGCTTAAGAAGAGGCTTTGGGCTTGCAGAATTTGAGAAAGGGGGTACAAAGTTTCTTGGGGGCCCCTTTCCAAACTGGAAAGGGGAGAACTGAAACAGAGCATAGGGAGTGTGGTGATGGGGCAGGCAGAATGGGGCAGGAAAGGGTGGAATAGTGGGAGAGAGGATGACAACAGCTGGAATGGTCTTTGGGGCCCAGGTCTACTGGGCTTTCTAATATGGAGCTGCCTGGGTGGGGGGTTGGCAGCAAGATACAGAAATACAAAAAACCAAACACTCCTAAATCTCTCTAAAATATTTTAAATATAGAAAATCTTGGCAGAAAATGAGCATCATCATATTTAGGCTCACACTAAAATGGAAAGTGTTGAATCATAGAAAAATTATTTCTGAAGTAGTAGTAGTAGTAGAAGAAGAAGAAGAAGAAGAAGAAGAAGAAGAAGAAGAAGAAGCTGTAGTCCTGCAGCAGTGACCCTGAGCTCCTGTACACACTTCTTCATGGTAAGTGGAGCCACAAGCCAAAGAGCTATGGAAGCATGCTATTTACCTCCCAGATTTGACACTGTGTTAGTGTCACATTCCTTAGCCTGGAACACATGGCTTGTGGTAGCACCAGCTTCCATGAGTCTGCAGTAGTGCCCCCAATGAGTGGGCAGTGAGTTCGAGTAAGGAAAATGTAAAATCCCAGGAAAGTTCTGGGCTCCTTCCTTTGACTCCTGGGCCCCCTATTTTAACTCTGGGCCTGGGTACATATTATTTCCCCTCTCTTAGCCCCTGCAGCCAGCCCTCTATTGGCTTCTCAGGTCACATGGATAGAGGTAGGGCTGGACTGGCTCTGGGCATAATGACCAGTACATAGATACCATAAAGCAG
>JAJKFI010000019.1:4015956-4026190 GCA_029204185.1 Lerista edwardsae
TCTCTCTCTCTCTCTCTCTCTCTCTCTCTCTCTCTCTCTCTCTCTCTGAGCGCAATCCTAACAGTTAGGCCAGCAAAGTTTGGCCAGTACAAGGAACACCATAAAATATGTTTGGACCACTCTCGGAGTCAGTCAGGCAGCACACAGTCTTGCGCCATCCTCCCTGACTCCTTGACTTTAAGAGTGGTCCAAACATGCTTTACGGTGTCCCTTGTGCCAGCTTAATTTTGCTGACCTAACTGTGCCGGCCTAACTCCAGGTTAGGATTGCGCTCTAACTTTCTCCCTCTCTCAACCTCCTGTTTACTTCCTCTGGGTCCCTCCCTCCCCCACCCCCCAAAAAACAATCAGCGCAATTGCAAGGTGATTGATCTTGCCCAATCAGCAACTCAATGTCGCCTGATGCATGGTACACGTGTACCTTACCAAAAGCATGTAAATGTACATGGCCCTAGAATCTATGCTAGTAGTAGTTCCCAAACTTTTTAGCATTGCGAATCCATCCAAAAAATACTTTCATTTTACCAGCAGCTCGAGCTGCTGTGACTACAGTAGTGCTTGGTCAGTACAGAACAGGAGGATCCAGCAGAAATGCAATTCTGTCAGTGGCAGACCCAGCCAAGACTCCGCACTGGCTGGGTCGACGATCACCTGCCCCAGCACAGGCTTCCTGCCTCGGCACTGCCCCACCACGCCACCTGCCATGCCACCCTTCATTTCGGAGTGCTGCAGGTACAGGGGTGGGCAGGCAGGCCCAACGCCACTCATCTTTGCGACTGTGGCAAGCTTGAGCAAGTGTTTGAATGACGGTGGCAGCTCCACTGCCACTCCAGCTCTTGTGATCCCTGGACACTCCCAGTGTCCGCCACTGAATCCTCATGTACTCCATAGTCAGGTTCATAGACCCTTCTGCTCCTGTCCGCTGCATCCGTCTGCTTTGCAGAAGCACCTGTGGCCATCAATGACCTAGTGAGTGGGAATGTCTTCTTGATAATATTGTCATTGACTATGTCAAAAAGTGAGCATGGTGATTAACTTATCTGACTTGTCGCATCACACACGCCTGAGGAGTTCGCCCAATAATCCCTACATCACACTCAACCAAAGTCAGAGCAAAGGCTCATTTGTCCCAGCAGGGTTTTAATTAAATGTTTCGTCTGCAAGCAAGGAAACTGCTTGGCCTGATTTTCAGAGGCAGTTGTTCACAAACGTATTCATTATTTTGACAAAACTGCCATGACAGGTCAGGCCACATTTAACTTTTCTACTCTATGGGGCTTTTAGTTGTGCAAAAGTTCCAAAATCAGGGCTACCTAAAGCCTGTAGAAATACGTTTCATGACTATTTAAAATTATACTGTATAAGCACAGTGATAAACTAGGCAGGAAATGACACACACGGTGGATGAAACTGGAATTTGAGCTAAATTCCAAGAATTTATTATTACTAAAAGATAAGGCTACCCTGTTTGCTTCAAACTTTGGGGGGGAAAAGATAATTTTGGTTGATTTTTTTGGTACCAGTTCAGGGTGCAATCCTAATCAACTTTCCAGCACTGACATTGCTGTGCCAATGGGGCATGTTCTGCACTCTGCCATGGAATAATCATCACAGAGGCTTCCTTAAGGTAAGGGAATGTTTGTTCCTTACCTCAGAGCTGCATTGCCCTTACCCCAGGGCTAGAAAGCTGGTTAGAATTGTGCCCTTAGATTTTTTAACAAAAAGTGTTTTAAAAAAACCCCAAAGGCATTAAAACATTAAATATTTAACACGAACAAACAGAAACATTTAAAAACACGGCATTTAGAAACATGGGAGGCGGCGAAACAATTGTCCAGGGAAGCAGTCCAGCTATAGCATTATTCCAGAGGGACAGAGGGCAGACGTCCAACTATCACCCAAAGGCCAGACAACATAGGTATGCTTTGAGCCCTCTCTGAAAAGCCATGAGGCTGTGTGTACAATATTTCTTAATTCTTCTGAAGGGAATTCCATATTTGTGGTGCCACTACGGCACAGAGAAGGCTAGTCCCAAGCCTCCATCCCTGTTCTAAAGTAACGAACAAAGACACCGTGACACATTTTCTTCTGTTCTTAAGGATTGCTGACTTAGAATGAAAATGTGTCCCAGACAGAGATCGCTCCAACTACATCTGCAAGAGGCTCCCCCTACAAAGTCCAACCATCTAAACTGTGTTGTCACCCTTTTTTCCTGCTGAGAGTTGGGAACAAAGCTGATACCCTTTCGTACTAATTAATTGTTTGAAAGAGGACATTGCAGGGGACCACTGTCCGTAGAAGACCCTTCCCAGTCATTATTTTTTTAATTTATGTTAATTATGGGCCCAATCCTATCCAACCTTTCGGCACTGATACAGCTGAGTCAAGAGGGTGCGCACTGCATCCTGTGGTGAAGGGGGCATTCACGCAGGCCTCATCAAGGTAAGAGGACAAACGTCATATTGCAGCTGCATCGGCACCGGAAAGTTGGATAGGATTGGGCTCTGAAATATTTAAATCCTGCAAACTTCCATTCTATTTATGGAACCATCAGGTTATCTAAAAAACAATATTAATAAGCACTTAATTAATAAGGGCAATAAAGGTAACAAAATCAGTTGTTACATTAAGCATTCAAAGTCAGTGCTGGGAGCATAAAAAAACTGAAAACAACAAAGCTGGATCAAGAAAAAACCTAACCAGTACAAATGCACTTTTGCATTCTTTTGCACTCCCCTTCTAAGAGCTTTTACCAATCAGTTCAGCCAGACATCCTGGGGGGAGGTATTTTATAATCTAGGTGCTGCTACAAAGAAAGTCCTGTCCTTAGCATCCCTAGCATATATCTGGGGTACGCTGTATATTTTCCCCCTAGAAACAAGCCACAATGAGGCTGAATGGCATATTTAAAAAAAAGAAAAGAAAACCTACCACAAGAAAGCAAAAAATCCCTAAACCAATTTTTTAAAGCAAAAAATGTGACAGTGGTACCAACAAGTTGGACATTTGTGTCTCTAATGATCTATAAAAGTACCGATCACCAGCCTCCATCTGCAAATTTCATACTATTAGCTCATACGTAAATCAATTACGCTGGGGTATTTAGATTTAAGCTAATTCTATAGACTACAGTGAAACTAATTCAATTAAATCCAATTATATTTCTTTAATTGATTTGTGGATCAGTTAGTATATCTGCAAAAATCCATTGAGGAAGTGATTAGAGAATCAATTGTAATAATTCCTGAAGAGAGATATTTATCTAACAGCTGAATCCTAACTAAATCCACATGTGCCAATGCAACGGTGCCAGGGCAGACTACACTGCATCTCTCAGGGGATTTTTGGCTGCTGGAGGTCATCTTGGGGTGAAGGGACGTTGTTGCTTTGCTCCAGGGTAAGATCCAGCAGCAAGTATGGGCCAACCGGGACCCTGTACCAGCTATATTCACATAGGTAGCCTGGGCAGAGGCGTTTCTACAGGGATGGCAAATCTCTAAGTGTTGCAAGAAGCCTTATATTACCCTGTCATGTAAATCCCTCCTCTCCCTTGCTGCTGTAGCCAGTAAGCAACGCCAAGATGTTGCTGTTCCCTGTGAGGATTGGCTAAAACGGTGCAGGAGAGGAGTGATTTCCACTGCAAGGTAAGGCTTCTTTGCCATCCCTGTAGAAACGCCACTGAGACTGGGCCCAGGAAAGGTGTTAGAATTTGGCAAGAATCAGTGCCACTGAACCCACCCACCCCTCCTGGGCCTGATCCACCCACCCCCTGCCCCATGTTTCATCCTTGCCACAGGAGGTGGTGATGAAGTCTGCCTTTAAAAGGGGATTGGACAGATTTCTAGAAGAAAAGTCCATCACAGGTTACAAGCCATGACTGGTATGTACAGCCTCCTGGTTATAGAAGTAGGCTAGCTCGGAATACCAGATGCAAGGGATGCAAGTATCTCATCTTGTGTGCTCCCTAAGGCATCTGGTGGGCCACTGTGAGATACAAGAAGCTGGACAAAATGGACCTTTGGCTAGATCCAGTGGGGCTCTTCTTATGTTCTTATGTTCACAGTTGCGGAGGTCTCTTTGTTCTCTCACCCTATGGCAAGAATGGGTTTCCTTAATTCTGCTGCCTGAATGAGTTTCCTCAGATCTGCACTATTTGCTGACGTGGAACTGAGCAGAGTAAAGTCAAGGGTAAATAGGTAAGAGTAGGGTAAGCAAGGAAAATGATAGTGATCCACAGCCAAAAATTGGGATTGGGCCCAAAGCCTTTGAAGACAAATGTAGCCTTAACATAATTGTTGGGAAATTGGACATCAGCTTATATGGCCCAAAACATGGCCTCTCTTTCTACAATTGAGAAAAGCACTGGAGAAACTAGAGTATCAGTAGGTAAAAAAAGAAAAAAAGAAGACGGAAAGCAGGAAAGCAAAATGGCAGGTGAGAAAGGATGCTTACCCTTTCCTTAACTATTTTCTCTCTTTGTTGCCCAAGCTGAGGTCCAAGACCAGAAATAAAGTGGGTGATAAGGTTATGGGGCTAAGTAGCGGGCAGGTGAAGACTCATTTCAGCCATAATTTGCACTAATAAAATGCCCACTGCCACAATAGTGTTACCTGGAAAACACAGATTTTAGAACACAATTAAGTCCAGCCTAGGTATCTGTGCATGGGAGATCACTGCAAAATACTATTTCATGGCATAAAGAAAAGAAACGGGCAGCGCAATCCTAGCGTGCCCATTGTGTCAATGTGACATCATCATGTCGACGCAAGGGGTGGAGCGCCAGCGCACAGGCGCCAAGCAGCACCCTTGCGTCGGCACTCCAACTCTGAAGCTGACGCTGCTCGCAGTGTCGGCTTCAGAGCGCCGTGGAGAGCCTCCCGTCAAAGACGGTCAGCGCAAGGGATTCTCTGACTTTTTCAGGATGGGGATTGGTGGGAGGGGGGAGGCAGGACTTGGGTGGGACCTGGGTGGGTTTGCAAGGTGGTCATACGGCCACATCCTAAGCCCATCAGTGAGGTTGTGTGGCCCCAAATTGGGCCACATGGTGTCCTCGGATCTGCGCCTGCTCTTTAGTGGCCACAGATCCAAGGAGCATAAAGGAGAGGCTGGAGCCTCCCCTACGGTAAGGGAGTGCACACTCCCTTGCCATGGGCAGGCTCCAGTCCATCCTGAACAGCGTTGGATTTGGCACTGGCCGGCCGGCCTTGCTAATCCAGCGCTGTTCAGGACTGCACTCTTAGTTCCTTTGGGAACTGGTTGATAGTGTAAACTTTGTAGGCACATGCAGCACTGGATAGAAAACAATAACCAGACCAAATTTTCTGATTTGCAAATGAAATTACCTTCAACTTTCAGTCAGTATAATGGGAACTAGCCTTCTAACAGCCCATTTAACTTGAAGCAATAGGACATCCGCCAATTTTAGCCTTTTAAATCCAGTTTATATCCCAGCTCTTTAATGGAGCAGGTTGTATATCAAGCTTGAAAACTACTATAATCAAGTCAGTTCTTCCAAAAAAGTGTTATAAAATGTTAGGCCAGAACAAATTATTTCAAGAATGCTTTATTTTAAAATACTATACTATATTCCTGTTTCAAGAAACAAGGACAATATGCAACGAAATAAATAATCACCATAGAAATTAAGGATCAGTTTCTTTTTACTGCTGAGGTCTTTGCCTACTTCATGTTCTTCTTATTACAGTAGAATATTTAAATATTACAATCTAATAGATTGCTAAGAAACCTGAAGAAGCAATTCTACACTCTCAGTTGGGAATAACTGTAGGACTTTCTTCTGAGTAAGCCTAAATTGGATCAGACTATAATTCAATTAAAAAACAGAATTTGTGAGGCCAGCAAATGTAGCAGCACTTTAAACCCATGCTCATGGGGGTACCCTTCAAAACAATACTTGCTGCCCCACATTTAGAGCACAATCCTAAGATGCACTGGAACAGCAAGGCCAGCAGGCTTGCGCTGCATCCAGAGCAGCTCTGGTGCGCTGGGGAGCCTCTCCAAGGCAAGGGCATGTTCGCGCCTTGCCCCAGGGGAGGCTCCAGCCTCCCCTATGGGTTCCTTGGATCTGCACCTGTTGCATAGCAAGTGCAGAGCTGAGAAAGCCTCATGGGCTGAACTGGGGCTGAATTGGGGCTGCGTCCCCTGAATTGGGGACGAAGGCTTGGTTGCAGCCTACTGGCCACATCCCAACCCTACCTCCTCCCCAGGCTGGCACACCTACTGTCACACACCCCACCCAGTTCCTCCCTCCTGCCCGCCCTTCACCCAGAATTGCTTGTGCGCCACCCAAACCCGGCTGGCGCATGAGCAGCATGGCAGCACCTGAGCTGCTAGCGTCAGCCCAATGGCACTAGCGCCAACGCAGGCTACATCTGCGCTAGTGATGTTGGGCTGACGCAAGTGTGTAGCGTCGGCCCAAGGGCGTCTTGTGGATTGCACCCTTAACTTTTGATACTTTTTTTCCACCCATGAACTTCAATAGAAACTGCAATGGAAAAACACCCAACATTAAAAGAGGAACAGAAAACACTTCTTTGAAAGATACCATTGGGAGCCTGCCCAGTTTCTGCAACCATTTTACCAGCTAACAATGGATCAAAGACTACATGTGTTTTGCTAGTCAATTTCACTATTGTTTTCACTTAAACTGCTCTGGATTTAAGGGAAACTAATCAGTGTCCTCCATTGTTTGCATAATTGGTAGTCAGTTCCACACAAGCTGGCTGCTGATTGCCTGGGATACCGACAGATTCTCAGAACAGAGGTAAAACAATTAAATAAATGGAATGGCCCACTAAAATTAGCACTCGAGAAGTCTCCCTGCAGAAGCTGCTGCTTCTAGCTGATGAGAAGTAGAAATATATCCATCAGACAGGAAAACCAGGGTATATTTACAACAGCATTTTTTATTTGCAACTTTATTCACGTATTTATTTGCAATATTAATTCCTGAAGGCGTTTCCCCTCTTATCCTTTACAGTTTTCCATGCATATTAAGTCCTGATAAATCCCTCTCTTTTCACTTCAGTAAGATCCCTACAAGCAGGGCTACATATTATCGTAACAAACTTGGCATGCTTCCAAACCTTCATTAACTATGAGGCTCTACAATAGCTGGGCATTTTTTAATTCACAGTTTGGGTTTCTTTCTGGATTTTGAGTCCAGCTGTTGTGGCTTGTGGCAGGGGATTGTGGAGGTGGTGGCAATAGTATTTGCAGAGTAAAATGAGTGATGGAGAGAAGGTTGTTCAAACCTTTATTTTCCAACTGTATTTATGGCATACAATACCTGTGTGTGATATGTTAAATCTCTAAAAGCACTGTCTATAGCTGCAATTCTGTATGTTTAAGGTAAAGGTTTCCCCACAACTGAATGGTCTAGTGGTGACCAACTGTAGGGGGCGGTGCTCATCTCCGTTTCTAAGCTGAAGAGCTGGTGTTTGTCCGAGGACAAGCTTCTGTGGTCATATGGCCAGTATGACTATACACCATAGTGCACGGAACGCCGTTACCTTCCCACTGAAGTGGTACCTATTTATCTGCTCGCATTTTTACACGCTTTCGAACTGCTAGGTTGGCAGGAGCTGGGACAAGCGACAGGAGCTCACTCTGTCGTGTGGTCTTGAACTGTCAATCTTCCAGTCAGCAAGTTCAGCAACAGCAGTTTAACCCACAGCGCCACCATGTCCCTCTCTGTATGTTTACCTGGGAGTAAACATCTAATCCTAAATAATCCCCCTCCAATGCAGCTACAAAAGCAAAGTATGTGCTGCATACAAAGTGGGGTGGGGGCACAGTCCAGAGGTCTCCTCAAAGTAAAGGAACTTCTATTCCCATACCCTGGGATAATCCTTTGATACCCAAATGGATCTCCTTGGATCTGGCACAAGCCCAAAGAGAGAAAGGGAGAGGCAATGAGGGAAGGAAGGGGGCTAGGATTCCAGCATACATGAATCCTGCTGGTAACTGTCCCCTCCTTCCCCTGTTCTGCCTTCCACCAACCAACCTCCCCAATCAGACACTCTGCAATTCTTCCTCATCCAGGCCCCATTACACCCATCCCACTCAAGCCGCTGGCTTACCCACCCTGCCAGAGGTAGCTAGCTGTGGGTCCAGCATGACCACCATTTGCAGTGGTACTCCCAGGATGGACAGCCACAGTGTGCAGCCGCAGGAAGCCATGTTATGATGGCGGAAGAGAATTTGGTCATCATAATGAGCAGTGCAGCAGCAGTTAGGATTGGGCTTCAAGTCCCATTTAATACATTGGTTAAAGCTGAGCTTACTTCTGGGTAAACACTCCTAAGGCTGCACATTATATCATTTGAGCTGCTGGTACTGCCTGAAGCTAAGCAGAAGAATCTGTGGTCTATTTTTGGATGGGAGACGGAATGCCAGGCTGTGACAAACTGCAGTACCTGTTGTGACACAACGGAGTCACTGTGGAGCTGATTAGCCAGTGCAGGAATGTTGTGAGAAGGCCAGCCGGCAAAAGAAAGGACTCCAACCTTGAGGACCTGTCCAGGCTGGACTTACAATCACCTGCTGAAGCTCGCTGTCACTTGCCCAGAGGGGAGAACGACACTGTGAAGGCTACGTCTGGGACTGAGGATTCGGTGAATCGCAGAATACTATATATTTGTAAAAAACCCATTGAAAAACGGTGGTTTAGACTAGCCTGTCCATGTAAGCTGCCTTGGGCATTTGCTTCAGCATGGGAAAGGCGGGGTATGAATTCTTCAAAATAAAATAAAAATGAAATATATATGTTCTTGATTAATTTACAGCTTTTTATCATAGCTCCAAAGTTGTTGGAATTCCTGCCAGTTCTGTGACCATCTCCTAATAATCAACCCTCCGAAGAAACATCTACTGACCACGAAGGGCCCGATTCTATAGGGCTCAGTGCAATCAGTACAAGTGAACGGCCCACACTTGTGTCGCAAACGTGCCGTAAGGAACGTCCAACTCTTACTGCCTGCATTGGCCCAGTGCCATCCTCATGTGCTTGGAGGTGCCTCCAGCAGAGCCAATGATTGGTTTTACTGTCGCCAGCGTTGTGGCAATCCCAGGTGGGCGGGGAGGGCAAAACTGGGAAGGGAGAGGAGCATAGTGGAGGGTGGGACTTTATTCCCCCCCCCTTGGCCTGGGAAGCCTGACACAGGGTTGCTCAATTCTCCACCAGCAAAATAGCTGCTGGTAACTATCCCCTCCTTCCCCTGTTCCGCTTTCCCCGGGGAGGGGGGGGGAAGGGGATGAACGGGCGAAGGTAAAACCCAGTGGCTGCCTGGCTGCCACAGGATGCAGCACCCAGGCAGCTCATTCTTTTGTTCAACCTTTGGTCATGCACAGTGCTAAGAAAAAACTGAAACAGTATTAATTGCTGACTCTTATGACCTTGCCAAATTGGTGCTATTGTCTTGCTATGCTATCCTGGTGTATTGCACAATCAAGTGTTAACACATTTCAGCTGCCTGTATTTCCCCCCTGGTATTGCTAGGCTTTGCTGTCCCTCAAATTAGCTAATCCAATGGAGGGCTAGTACAAAATCATCTTTTTCTTGCTCTTCTCCTGTTCCTGCAATCATTGCCTGCAAACTACATGCCAGCAGACCCAAATCTGCTAGAGCAGAGAGGTAGGCTTTCCAGCATCAGTGCCAATGTCTCTCTGTTTCAGATTATTGTGGATCAGCTTATCTTGGATGAAGCACGGGCCTCCGAAGCAAAACATGACAATAATAAATGCACGATACGTAGTTGCTCAGGAGGAGCACAAAGTGCAGTTTCCACAGTGCCCCACAGTGCAATTCTTTGGAAATTCTATTTTGTTTTCCAAGGACTAAAAGCATCTAGAAATCACTTCGGCAATGATGAAATGTACAGGACCAAGAAATGGGAAGGAGAAAGATGCCTGGCCAAGTGTGTTGTAGGCCTTTAAGCAATAAATCATCATCACACCAACTGTCAGAACAGTCTAGCCTGGCTATCAGAAGTCGTACCTGAACAAGAAATACACTGTTTTCCTGAACCAGAGGAAAGAATCTGGAAACACCTAGTTATCTAATCAGGAAGCTGCATGCTTGTCATAGATAACAGTAAGAAGGAGATACAGCAAAGGCAGGCATGGCAAGATCCACCAGCAAGAAATTGCCATGCATTTGAGAGTAGCAAAGAAAGAAAGAAAGAAAGAAAGAAAGAAAGAAAGAAAGAAAGAAA